>QLPI01001228.1:0-13900 GCA_003314275.1 Chroogomphus rutilus
GGAATCAGTGACTGACAATTAAAGGCAGGTGTCTATCCAAGCAGTATGGCAGTCTCAAAAAGCTGACAGCCAAGCTGATTTAATTGTAAACCAAATAAGGTGGGGATATCCATGGCTATGGCTACAGAGGAGGGGGAGTCTGGTGTTAGGTATGTCCAGGAGTTAGTACCCTCCAAATCCCTCCTGTTGAGTCCAAAGCTACCTATGGCTGTACTCCAGTGCAACTCCCAGTCCTTTTTTTAGGAGAGACTTTCCTCCTGTAAGGGCAACCCTCTGGGCTGTTGGAGCTAAGATGAGTAAGCACCGAACGCACTAAGGAATGGAGGTCCCGGTCATGTTTGACCGGGACCGTATATATATTTTGAATCACTAGAAAGCTGCCCCTCAGTGAACCGCCCGTTCACTGAGGTGTGCATTCCGTTTGCACGCCTAGATACAAAGATGCTAATTGTATTGCAGTTCTCCTGTATCTAGGTATAGTAGTAATACATATCAGTGAACCGCCCATTCACTGAGTTCTCCTGTATCTAGCTACTGCACATAATTGCTACAGGTTATGGGCCTTGCAGAGCCCACTATGTCAACCCCCACCTCCATGTCATTTGTCATCCCGAAGCTGGCCAGGGATGGCACGAACTGGGTTACCTGGAAAAGTCAGACGTTAGCCATCTTGTCTGTGACTCATGGTGCCAAACATCACCTGGATGGGACCGTGAGAATCCCCCCTCTGATCCCCACCTATCCCAAGGGCCATAAGCTAACAGTGAAGGAGGAGGAGGACCTGGATGACTTGGAAAGATGCTGGAATGATCACAATCAGCAGGAGGCCACGATCATGGCCCAAATATTTACCACAGTCCCCAACAGCCTCCTCATTGAAATCTGCAACCTCCCTACAGCCAAGGATGTATGGGACACCGTATGCTCAAAACATGCAACTAGAGCACTCACCATTAAGGTCGATATGCAGCGCCGGATGTATGAGATGAAGTGCGAGGATGAGTCAAACATCCGTACGCACCTGGAGGCGATTATGAGGATGCAGGAGCAGCTTGCTGGGATGAATGCAGGACTCACCAACGATGACCTCGTTACCATCATCCTTGGGTCGCTCCCCAAGTCATACCACCCACTCATCAATGTGATTACGATGTCAGTGGTGCATGCGAAGGCAAAGCTGGAGCCAGATCAGGTGGTCAGTATGTTAATCGATGAATTTGAACGACTCACCATCGAAGAGCGCCAACTGAAGGCGAGTGAGAATGCTCTCACTGCAGCAAAAGGCCGTGGAAAATCACAGGCACACAAGGGCACCTCCAACACAATGAAGACTGACATTGAGTGTTGGAACTGCATAAAAAAAGGGCATAAGAAGGCAGACTGCCGCTCTAAAGCTAAGAAAAAGGATAAAAAAGATGAAGACATGAAGGGAGGCAATTCAGCAAATGCGGTAGCAGAAGGCAAGGAGTTTGCCTTTACAACAACGTTTGCTGGGACCATGCTCATGCTGGGAACGAGTGCGTTGACGGGACGGGAAGTTGATGTCTACAACTCAGGCGCATCAGGTCATATGTCACCAAGCAGACACAGATTCCTCACCTTCAAGGAGATTGTGCCACGTGCAATCAATGCTGCTGACAAGACAGTATTTAAAGCTGTTGGCATAGGCAGCATGAAAATCAGAATCCCAAATGGGAAGACAACAATGCACATTACCTTAAAGAATGTGTTATATTGTCCCGACCTTGCATTCATGCTAATCTCACTAACGTGCTGCGATGCTGTAGGGTACTCGGTCCTATTAAAGGACCAAAAGTGCTTGATTCGGGACAAACGAGGAATGCTGCTTGGGCAGGTTCCGCTC
The DNA here is from genome assembly GCA_003314275.1 of Chroogomphus rutilus. Taxonomy (NCBI): domain Eukaryota; kingdom Fungi; phylum Basidiomycota; class Agaricomycetes; order Boletales; family Gomphidiaceae; genus Chroogomphus; species Chroogomphus rutilus. The sequence continues at coordinate 1,865 of QLPI01001228.1, forward strand.
TCAAACAGGCTGTACAAGGTGGAGCATGAATTCACAGCAGCGGCGACGAGTACAGCGTGAAAGATACTCACTATGGATGAGCTGTACCGCCGGATGGGACACATATCCCCGCAGGTTGCCAGGAAACACGTCCAGGATGGCATTATCACAGGACTTGAGCTAGATGCAACAAGTCAGCCGGGTTTTTGCACGGCATGTGTGCAAGCTAAGCCAATGAAGAAGCCGGTCCCACAGATGCGAGAGGGACCGCAGGCCATGAAAATTGGAGAAAAAGTCCACTTGGATGTCTGGGGGCCAGCGAACCCCCAGAGCTATGATGGCAAGGAGTACTTTGTTAGCTTCACCAATGACCACAACAGGTGGACTTACCTCAGTCCAATGGCAAGGAAAGGGGAGGCTTTTAACTGCTATAAGCAGTATGAGGCATGGGTCAAAACCCAGCATGGTGCAAAGTTGAAGTGCCTGCAAACCGACCGCAGGGGTGAATATCTCTCTCAGGAGTTCACAGCATACCTTAAATTGAAAGGAACCATATGGAGTCTTACCATACATGACACACCACAGGAAAACGGGGTGTCAGAGCACCTGAATAGAATGCTATTGGAACACGCTCGGGCTATGCTTCTGACAGCTGGCCTACCAAAGTTCCTGTGGACCAAGTCAGTCCAACATGTGGTATGGCTCAAAAACAGAACCTCCACATGTGCGCTTGATGGCAAAACACCGTACGAGCTTGTACATGGTGTGAAGCCTGACCTAACTGACCTGCCTGAGTGGGGCACAAAGGTTTTTGTGCTGAAGGAGCATGCCAGCAAACTTGACTCCAAGGCAGATAAGGGGAGATGGATGGGGTACAGTGATGAGAGTAAGGGCCATAGAATTTACTGGCCCAGAAAACGTTGTGTCACCATCGAATGCAGTATGACATTCGACGCACCGGTCCTGGTCATGCCCGCTGATACACTAACTACTGAGGGGGGATCTATCACCCACAGCAGTAGAAGCATTGCCGGCACCCCTCATGGCCATGGCAACGGCAACAAAGGCGTCGGCGTCGGTGGCGGCACCCATCATGGCCAAGGACCACCCCCACTACTACCAGACCCACCAGGTCACGTGCGCATCGACCTGCTTGATGGTTTTGAGGATGTGGACATGGGTGCAGATCCACTCAGCAGGGGTCACCGTATGTGGAAGCCATCTGCATACATGCACGGGATCACCGACAGCACTGGCACTAGCACCGGCTGTGCGAGCACCCCCATATACCCTAAGGGGCTGCCTGCCCCCACCGGGAATGTTGCCCTAGTGGTCCTGGAGGAGGTAGAGGAGGTCAGCATGGCAGATGAACGAGCAATGCACCGCTCGCTGGAACACATGATGGTGGCGGCTACCCAGAGCGTGGGAGTCGACCTGGTTAGCCTGGACAATGTGCGTTCACGCCAGGACTGGCCGGCATGGGATGCATCCATCAAGCGGGAGCTGGACCAGCACACAACGCTGCACACATGGGATCTCGTAGAACCCCCGGACAGCGCCAATATCATTGGTAGCAGGCTCGTTTTCTGCTACAAACATGATGCAAATGGTAATGTTGTAGCCCACAAGACCAGGCTCGTTGCGCAAGGCTTTTCCCAAACAGAAGGGATAGACTACAACAAGATGTTTTCTCCCACTGCCAAACTTTCTGCCATCCATATCATTGCCACCATAGCAGTCAGGAATGACTGGGAACTTGAGCAGACTGACATCGATGGTGCATACCTCAATGCCCTGATTACCGAGACATGCACCAGGCCAAAGGCTACAAAGCTCCTGGACAGGAATGTCACATTTGCCACCTCAACCACACAATCTATGGCCTTAAACAGTCAGGAAGGGAATGGTACAATATGCTGTGTGGCATTATGTACAGGTTTGGATTCACACATTGTGAAGTTGAACATGCCATATTCCACAGATATGCCAGCCAGGATGCTCTCATCATTGCCGTAGACATCGATGACCTCACCATGGCCGGCAACTCCAAGGTCATGATCTGCACAATCAAGGATCAATTGCACACCATCCTCAAAATTAAGGATCTCAGGGATCTGAGCTGGCTATTGGGAATAGAGGTGAAGCGGAACCATGAGATGTGCACAATCTCATTCTCTCAATGTGTGTATATCAAGAAAATACTTGAGAGATTTAATTTACAGGATGCTAACCTGCTCAGCACACCACTTGACCCCCACCACAAACTATCACTGTCCCAATCCCCTTCCACCCCTCGCTAGTTTGATGAGATGTGAAATGTACCCTACAGAGAGGCTATCGGCTCCCTCATGTACACAGCGCTAGGCACATGCCTGGACATTGCTTTTGCCGTCTCTTTCCTGGCACAGTTCATGCAAAACCTGGGGAGAGCACACTGGGAAGCGGTTAAGAGAGTTTTTTGCTACTTTAAGGGAATGAAAGATACCTGTCTTGTCATTGGAGGAATGCAGAAGGGACTCGAAGTGTTCTCGGACATGGACTGGGTGTTAGGGGACAGCCTCCTGCCCTCTAATGTTTATTCTTTCCCAGTATATCCTTTATTTTCTATCTCCCTCCCCCTGTTAATGCCTTGGTTTCATTCTCATTTGCACTTGTTCATTGACTGTGACATGACTTACTCATGTCACAGTCACTAGCTATATAGTTTTGCTGCTTAGGTAAGGGATTCTCACCTCATTCTCTTCTGGATCCCTTACCAGGTATGCACCAATGTTATACTTAGTCTTCTTTTAATATATATTAACTTCTGGATCCCTTACCAGTGTCTGACTGGGTCTGTGGGTAGGCTTAGGGTTAGAGTCCCTGAGTCAGGCCTAGGGAGAAGGCCAGGGCTGGGTGGTGTCCCGCTGGTTCTAGCTCCCAGCAGTTGCCCAGGAATCAGTACCAGTGTGAGTTGCCCTTACACTGGGCCTCACAGGAACATAGACACTCGGTGTCCAGATACGTGTTCACAATCAATGGAGGAGCCGTTTCCTGGAGCTCAAAAAAGCAACCTATTGTTGCACTATCAATTACTGAAGCTGAGTATATCGCTGCAACTCATGCTGCAAAGGAAGCACTCTGGATCCGAATGTTCATTGCGGAAATTGCCCGACCACTCAGAAAACCTGTCACCATCCACCTTGACAATGTCTCTGCCATCTCCATTACCAAGAACGATGAGTACCATCCCCAGACGAAACACATTGACATCCGCTACCATTTTATATGCCAAGCTGTATGCGAGAAACTGATTCACGTTGACTATGTACCAATGGACGAAATGGTGGTGGACATGTTTACAAAGGCCCTCCCTCGACACAAAGTGCTACATCTGAACGTGATGGTCAGGATGCGTTCTGCTTAAGGGGGGGTGTTGGAGCTAAGATGAGTAAGCACCAAATGCACTAAGGAATGGAGGTCCCAGTCATGTTCGACCAGGACCATATATATATTTTGAATCACTAGAAAGCTGCCCCTCCGTGAACCGCCCGTTCACTGAGGTGCATATTCCATTTGCACGCCTAGATACAAAGATGCTAATTGTATTGTAGTTCTCCTGTATCTAGGTATAGTAGTAATACATATCAGTGAACCGCCCATTCACTGAGTTCTCCTGTATCTAGCTACTGCGCATAATCGCTACATGGGCTTCTCTGGAGCTATCTCATAGAGATGACTAGGCAGGGGAAATCCAAAGTTTATTTATAATCACTACTTAAATACATATGGGGCTCTCACCTAGGCAGGGAAAATCCAAAGAGGAGAGTCTAAGGATTCCACTACTGGTGAACCCCTCCTTATATACCCTTTATGTAAGTGGTCTGTGCATTAGCTTATAAATCTATACATTGGAGTCAATAGAGCCAACTTCCTAGTACTAAGTCTGTGACTCAGGTGCTTATTCTGGAGTCCAATCACTGTGCTAAACTTATTCTAGTTTTCCACCTGGTGGTCCCTAGACTCCTGGCCTTTGGAGTATTTGTCAGTGCATGATTTAACCATTGGTCACACAGGAGGTCACAGATGTCATGGATATCATGGATAGTGTAGAGATGGTGTAGATAGTGGCTGTTGTGGGCTGTTGTGGAGGTTTAGTGGATAATGGAGCTCGTGAACATGGCCTGGGTATGGAGGTCAAGGTACTCCTCTCTTGCCCTTAGACCCTTGTTTCCAGTCTTGGAATCAGAATGGAGTTTAAAATAGAGCTTTGTACTTGGATTTAGAATTCAAAAAGGGTTGTCCTTTGACATAAACCACATTTTGTTAGGCAGAAATCCAAACTTGAGGAGCTTGTTCAATCATGTGGGTACCAGATGATTTTCTATCCCAAATTCCATTGTGAGGTCAGCTTCATTGAACAATGATGGGGATTTGCTAAGAGGGTGTACTGTGAGTTTCCTGCATCATCATCAGGAGCTGATCTTGAAAGAAATGTTATTCTTCCTCTGAATGCTGTGCCTTTGGATTCAATGAGAAGGTATGTCATGTACTTATCTGTCATACTCCCATTGCATTTTTATGCTGTTTTATTCAGATTCTCCACAAGATCATTACAGTTTATGGATGCATATCAGAAAGGCCTCACAGGTAGTCAAGCAGCTTGGGCTTGTCAGAAGTACTGAGGTCACCATACCTTGCCAGATGTTGTAATTAGTGCAGTAACTAGAGACAATTAACTCAGTGAAGGGACAGTTCACTGAGGTAGTCTATCTACTTGTCTGTTATTTATACTGTCTCAGTCTATAATGACTGAGACTATCAAATTCCCATCAATCCTCTTAGTAACCTCAGTCAGCAATGACTGAGATTACTAAGTTCCTATTAGTTCTACTGACTGGAGCGTTCAACGCAACCCTGTGTTCTACGCTTACCGGTATCAATCCCAACACCAGATACCATTCTAGCTGAGTTGGACAAGGCTGATATTATATAGTATAGCTCAATCATTATTTCCAAAAAAAAATTGCTATCCTCTATAGCAGAATACAAATTTTTTTGACAATGAAAATTTTGTACCTGTGACCATGATGATCACATCACGTGACCTTAGCAGAAACCATTTGTCTGCTACCTTACTACTGAGTGAACCAAAGCTTGGTGTTATATACTTAACAATATGACTGTTTTAAGTGGAATTTTTCAGGAGGAGAGGTTTAGATTCTGCAGGCTGATCTGGTTCAGAAAATTGACTAGATTGCTCCAAACCAAGTCTGAGTCCACACCATCACCTTTGAGATCAATTGGTAACACCCCCTCAGACCTTGTGTTAGAACCAGGGATCATTGAGTCAATTTTATATATATATTCTACACTAAACATCCATTATCTCCCCCAACAATTCCCCAATCAACACGAGACTCCATACCAGGACTCCACACACTATGAGGAAGATACACAAATATTCCCATGATTTTAGGAACGGGTTTTACCCCACACTGTCTACCCGGCCCCATACCTGACCAAGGGCCGGTTCACATCAGCTGGACACGTTGGGAAGGATTTACTGGCATGTGGTCCTTCTTATTCAGTTTATATTTCCATTATATTCTATTTCCATATCCCCCCTGTGAAGTTTTCACACATATCGTTTCCACCGCATATATGCGGGTGTACCATGCGTATGGCCGCATTGGGCAGGCTTCTAAACTTCACTCCGTGAAGTTTTCGTCTTACCAATCACCTTTCTATTTCATATAAATACAAGAGATATTTAGTGTAGAACAGTAACCAAAAAACAAGCAATTATAATTCCATCGTTGCTCCCCATTGCACTAGCCATTAGGCTACAACTATAAATCCATCACTCGCGCTGACCGAAGGTTAAGCGCCGAGTGCGTACTTCCCTATTCGGGACTAGGACACCAGCTACTCGTCGCACAGCAAGGCCGGGTCACAGTTGGGTTTCCAACCCCATATATTATATTATACTACTACATAGTATATCTAACTTGTGGGAGAGCCACAAACCGTTAAACCGACGCTTTGGCGCCCAGGCCGGATTCCCGGTACGGCGCCTAAGCGGAGAGTAAACCCGGGACTCAGCTCCCAGTAGAATTGCCTTAGAGCAATATATTTCCTATAGATAAATATATCTAAATTCATAGGAAAATCTAGGACATCATTCCCCTATTTGTCCCACCGACTCTCCGATATTACAGCGCGGGAAAACCCCAGGAAACCCTATCTGCCAGACCCAACTACACCTTGGACCTTGGGCCTCTTTCCTTTCTCGTTGAACAATAGTCTTATTGTAACACCAGATGTAGATTTCTTTTGTAACCCATTTTGTTCATCTTATTGTTCCCTTGCATATTCCAAATTAGTTACAAAAAGGACTGCTATATATAAATACTTCCAGACTTCTATACTATACCTTAGTTTGAATATTGACTTAGTATTCCCACTCACTTACTCTCTGAACTCGAATAATAGGGAACATCCCCTGATCCCCAATACTATCCCCCTATTAGAAACCACTATGCCAACATCCCTGACTATTCACCCCAGCTGCATTCAGCCTAACTCCACCACATTTGCTATTTCAGCCATACACTCTATCAGCCTTCGAATTCATCATATCGAGCATATTCAAACTTGGCATCACATGAAACATTCAATATACTCCACTTATTACATCTGTCCTCCACATGCTTGCCTATCCATCTTCAGTGTTTCTATTGACCACTTCACCTTTATTACTTTTAATATTTCCTTATATGTTCCACTCTACTTTCCTTATCCACAATTCCACTCCGTTATTTCTATTTCTGATACCTGATCCATTACTATGTTCCTTATAGGGTAACTCTGTTAGGAATTGGTGTGACACATCACCCCTCAATGTCACAGAGGAGATCAAGATTGGGACATAGTATTCTGTTCTTGCTTTTTCAATCTTTGGACTTTCTCATCTATTATAGGAATCTATTTGACTCCTCATAGATTTGCAAGTAGTATAAGATCTTGTACTTTCAGTTGTCCACTCTTCAGTCAGATAATTGACTAAGATTTCAACTAAGCTTCCTCCATTCACTTCTGTCTTCATTTCCATTCTCACTATTACATTCAGTCTATATGAAATTAGAGTCCAGTGCAGTCCAGTAGGTGTAACACATATGTTGAAGCCAAACTCTATTCAGAACATTGCCATTGCTTCACCTTTGGGAGATATTATATTTGGATTATGTCAAGACCACAATACCGAGCTCTTGTATACTCAGTAATACCAACCGACCAACCGACCTTTACCCATATTATTCTCACTATCACATGGTCTCGGCTCGGCACACCCGGTATATCATCTAGACAACTTCTTCCATCCTATCCGTCCCATCCCTCACTATCCTTCTATCCCCTCACCCGTTCCCCCCTGAACATGTAATGACCACTCATTATCCAGATCATGGCCCTATTGTTTTATCTTCGGTCGTCCTCTATTGTTCTATTTTCACCCACCATTTCATCATTTTATTCTCAGCCATATTCCATTATTCTAATCCCACTTACATTCCTTATTCTATTCTTGATCACTGTGGACAATGTCTCCACATGGTTTTTCATATCTTATTGTTCTCCATTCCTTACACCACCCTGTTCCACATCTTGCTTCTTAACCTATATAAGTAGCGGGATGTATGTAGATAGTTCCTCACTCAGAATATCGAATTGGTTTGCACCCCTTGCCTGCCTCCCCTATCTAAGTCCTTTGCTCAAGCCGATGCCCTCGGCATCCTCACGAGCCTCTTCCCTGTCTAAATTAGTGGCACGCACAGAACAGCAGGGTGCAACACATGAGCACGTTAAAGCCTAGCCACTCTGAAACAGTTTGCAGGACTTGACTGATACCTCGGCATTACCGAAGCCTAACAGATTATAACTATATCATTTCTATATATATCCTAACACTCAGCTCACTTCTAGCTTGTGTTCCAGCCACTGAAAGTGCTCTTTGGCATCAATCTCAGGGCTAGACTTGGGGGTGCATGTACTATTGAGTCTAACATTGTTATAGAGGAGGGTGAGTCTGTATAAGCAAAAGAAGCAAGGCTGTCTGAGTGACTCTCAGTCAGACCAAATGCACCTACATATAGTCATGTGGCAACACATCTTCCAGTCTTATTGGGAAAGTTTTTCCTATTGTAAAGGTGACTACAACTAGCACTCATAGAATATCATTCAGTACTAACAAGGGGAAAATTCTAAGTATTATAATACCAGATTATGTACAGTAAGAAAATAGGCTTCACCTAACAAAGGAAAAATCTTAAGAGAAAAATTTAGGATCCCTTGTTAGTAAAACAACTACTTATATACCCATTTCCCTATACCCAGCTACCTCAGGATATCTGACCCCTTGACCAGGCTGTAGGTATGCAGAAAATAATGGCTGCATGTCTAGCTCCTGGTACATTATCTGAGGTTCCTGGTATTTGGTTGGGTACACTTCTCTAGGGCTGAGCTGTATTGCTTTGCTCTCACAAGTCTCCCCTCTTATGAACCTCTTTTGGTTTGGTATGTTTGGAAGGTGTGCTTTTGTATGAAGCAGTTTGGGGTCAGCTTAGGGGTTGAAACAGGTCATCCCCTGACAATAGCTACAAATATCACAACTAGTTCAACTCTCACTAAACTTCCCCTCCTAACACTTTGACATCTACCTGCATCATTGATATATCAATAAGGAATGCCATTTGTCATTATTATCTCCACTGGGATACTATGCACTACTGACACCATTGCTTATGCATATACTATTGCATTGCACTAGCTGCAGTCATCTCAACTGTCTACCTTACTAATCACCAGCTCCTCAGACTGCCACTTGGGTGAGACCAAATCAGGGCTGTGCCATCATCAAGCTGTATACAACTAGTCAAGGAATAGTATAGACCCAATCCATGATATAGAAACACAATAGCTACAATTACACACATCTCATCCACCTATTCCAGCCTTTAATTGACAGGGCTGAGGGAAGTGGCAAAGGGCAGCTTGTGGACATTATTTGAGAAATAAGCTGTTAGTGCCTTTTCCCCCATTTATATAACCACTACCAGGATTGTTGTACATTGTAGATTCACAGGTAGACTAGTGAGAATAGAATTGGTCTTTTGTTATTCCTCAGACTTCTGGCAATTAGTTGTTGAGAATTTATTGCTGCAAGTAATTGTTAAAACTAGACAAAGAATAATTCAGTCTTTGGCATGAAAGACTCAAATTTATAGTCAAGATTATCTACCTAGACAAAGAATAACTATGTACAGAGCAATGCATCAATAAAATGGAGGGTGGGGTTCAGATAGAAAATATTCACTTCAGTCCTTGACACAAAAGACTGAAGTGAGATAGAATAAAGGAATTCTACTTATACACCCCTGAGTCAAAATTAGAATGAAACTCCAAGAGTAATTCACTCTTAACTGGCCAGCCAAAAAATATTGATTATTTATGATAGCTAATTATCACTGATTTAACTCATTTTTTGGAGTGAGATGTTTGGACCCTGCATATAGTTAGTTTTGCTTTGAAAACTAGAAAGATGAACCCTTAGAGATGTTGTCTAGATGACCCCAGCAACAATCTATCAACTTGTGCATGAGAATTAAGTTTTCCTACTCTGAGAACCATGGCCAGTGGCATACATTGTGACACCAGAATCATGTATTCTTACAAGGTGAAATATATTTTTGTGTCTAACCTCATACGGTGTCATGTCCGACTGGTGAGACCTCTATGAGCGTGTTGCACACTCCAATGGACCTGAGCCTAACGCTACCCAGCTCACATTATTGCTACTGCTGGTGGGTGCTACCATATCCCAGAAGAACGCACCTGGTGGAATGGTCTATAGGCTGAGGGGATTGTGGCTACGTCTTTCTCCCGCTGTGCAGTCGAAGGCGGTCACGCAAGTGAAGACCATCTAGCTCGTGTTGCACAAGCTAGGGCTGGTTTTCAATAGACCATGGCAAGGTCATTTGTTGTGTATGACGAGTGCTGTGCCATTCCAATAAATAGTTTCCAATCATCATCGAATGAAATCATTAGACTTATGTATATCCCCTCCTCTGAAACAGATATATAAATTTGAGTGCATATACCAAGAGCTTCAGTTACCCTGCATCTTTTTGCATGTGTGTGAGTGTGTGTGAGTGTGTGTGTGTGCGCTGCGATCATCACAATGTAAAGAGATGCAGTTACTCTCTGTCTCTTTGCGTGTGCATGTGCCAAGCCCAAGGCACGGCCCAATTGACGGACATACGTCTACAATTCGGAATCTTTTGCTAGCGCTTGTTATGGAGCATCATATAGATGATCACAATAAAATATCCATGAGAATCAAAACATTCACGTTGTAATCATCACGTTGTAAAGAGCACGGATCTCCCTTGGTAATACAGAGGAGCTGGTCCCATACCATTACATCGGAAAAAAAGAAGAAATTATCAAGAGCGCCAGAATTCTTGGAAAATAGGAACGCAAAGCCAATGCGATTGCAAGAACTCGTTCCACCAGAACATTATTGCATATAGATATTTTACAAGAGTTGATATTGAAACTTGAATCATATACAGCAATGCTACAAAAGGATCTGATTGGGAAGTGCTAGGGCTGATTTGGACCGGAAGATATACACTACTTTCTACTGGTAATATATCACTCGCCCATTGTGTGATTATCCCCCGGTTCAACTCGTTCCGGTAGCTGAAAAATCGATCATTGTGACGTCACCTGGATTGTTACCGGTATCAAGGTTTGATGTCTGCTTACCCCACTTAATGCACGGTATTGTGACTTGGGTTGATCAAGGGACTGTGTGTTTTTAATATGTCGAGAACTTCCGATCTGTACCTACTAGATCTATATATAGTAGATCTATATGATTAATATTTCTTTCGGCTATGCATCGTCGTCATCGATGGCTAAGCCGATTACTCCTCTACCTGAGATACCTGGGTCCCGCAGCATTGGGCCCTCCAATTGTATCTGGCGTATCCGCGATCATAGTTTCAGCAAAGTTCAATATCCCCTGCAGACTGCCAGATAGCCGAATCACTTCAGATCTCATCTCATTGCCAGAATGTTGTACTACCATCTTACCGGCGATACTTCATGGCGGGATGGAAAAAGATGGTGGACAACAATGAGATAAGATGCCTGCAAAAGTCCCTCAGTAGCAGTGTCTATAATGTCGAATAAACACAATAGATCAATAGAATTTAGATGTTATTCAAATACCCCCAAAATAACGAAGTGCCAGATCTTGAATTGGGCACACTGTTGGACGTGGGAAGGACGTCCACGCCTCGGCTGTCTGATCGTCTGGATTGATATGAATATTACCAATACCTATAATTTACCACGAATACCAGCACTAGGTAATGAAGTCGCTAACATTAGAAGGATAGGAACTCTAGGAGCCAGCAGATGGCTTTCCAACATCTGATTAAGTAGAAGAAAGCATGGATAAAATGGGAAGAGCGGGATCTGTACGAGATGTTGCCTCATGTGCTTGGTCATGACAGTGGCAACATGGTATAAATCACAGTGGTGATTTGTGCATGTTACACGCTCACCTTGGTTCAGAATGTCTACCTCGGCTCAGCTACAGACGCTGTTTGAGTCGTCGATGTTAACAAGCAAGTAATCATGTCTTAACACCACCGATGTCCAACACTGATCCCCTTTTCGGTGCAGTAACCACTGTTAAGTATTCTTTGCTCGCATCTTTGGCTTGTATGATATATGACTACGGTGAGGGTGACGTTCAGAGTCCACACTATTGACTAAGATTCAGATAGTCATTACCTTCGATAGTGAAGTCAGTTTCACACCTTAATCCTGTTTGATATGTCCTGGACGTACATCAGGTCATGTGTGTGTGGAACCGCCGTCTATCGGCTGGAAAGTTACTGTATATATTCGTCAGTCTAGATATTTATATCTATGGATTCGCCTGTTTTGATTTCGACTACCCACAGACTCGCTACTTCGGGATGTTCTCACTCGCTTTTGAAGTCA
>QLPI01001229.1:0-10321 GCA_003314275.1 Chroogomphus rutilus
CCAAATCGAGGAGGAGTCGAACCATGTTCTCGTCCCCCGATGATGCCGCCCTGTACAGTGCAAAACCATCCTGTTCGTTTACATCGGCGCCTTTCTCGACCAGCAAGCGAACAATGTTCTTGTGGAATTTTTTGGCTGCCACCTGCAGCGCACTGCCATATTTTTCACTCTGGCGGTTGACATCTGCTCCTAGATCGAGGAGGAGTCGAACCATGTCCTCGCCCCCTGATGATGCCACCCAGTACAGCACAGAACCTTCCTGTTCATTGACATCGGCGCCCTTCTCGACCAGCAAGCGAACAATATTCTCGTTGAAATTTTTCGTTGCCGCCTGCAGCGCACTGCCATATTGTCCTCCCTGAATGTGAACATCGGCACCCTTCTCGATCAATAAGCGCACGATGCTCTTATGAGGTCTTGCCGATGCCGCCTGAAGCGCACTGCCATAAGATCCTCCCTGAAGGTTCACATCCGCACCCCGGTCGATCAACAAGCGCACGATGCTCTTATGACCTGTTACCGATGCCGCCTGAAGCGCACTGCCATAATATCCTCCCTGAAGGTCCACATCCGCACCCCGGTCGATCAACAAGCGCACGATGCTCGCATGATGTGTTTCCGATGCCGCCTGCAGCGCACTGCCATACTTCCCTCCCACCAAGTTCACATCTGCTCCCTGGTCTAGCAGCAAACGCACGATGCTCTCGTGACCATTGTGTGACGCGGCTTGCAGCGCACTGCCGTAATCTCTGCCATCCAGGTTCACCTCTGCTCCCCGGTCGATTAATAAGCGCACAACACTTTCGTGACCCCATTTCGATGCCTCGTATAGCGCACAGTCATAAAAAGATCCTCCCTGGGCATTCACATTCGCTCCCCGGTCTATCAACAAGCGCGCGACGCTCTCGTGACCCCCCGATGATGCACATTGCAACGCACTGCGTCCCTGTCCATCCTGTATGTTCACATGTGCTCCCTTGTCTAGCAACAGGCGCACGATGCTTTCGTGACCACGGTACGACGCCGCTCCAAGCGCACTGCCGTAGCATCCTCCTTGTTTGTTTACTTCCGCCCCCATCTCAATAAACAAAATAACAGTGCCCTCATGACCCCAATATGACGCCGCCTGGAGCACATTGCCGTAGAACCCACCTTGTATGTTCACATCCAATAGAGCTCCGTTCTCTAGGAGCAAGCGAACAATATTTTCATGACCGCCCTCTAACGCCGCCTGCAGTGCACTGCCATACATTCCTCCCTGAAGCGTCACCTGCGCTCCTCGGTCAATCAACAAACGTACGATGCTTTCGTGACCACCGGAGGACGCCGCCTGCAGTGCAGTGTCATGAAATCCCCCCTGCGTGTCCACACATGCACCATGCTCCAGAAGCAAGCAAGCAATCCTCTCATGGCCGTTTTTTGAAGCCTGTTGGAGTGCAGTGCCCCATTGCTCTTCGTTTGCATTTGCGTCTGCTGAATTTTCAAGCAGCAAGCGAACGATGCTCTCATGCCCATTTCTTGAGGCCACATGCAGTGCTCTGCGATAGAAAGATCCTCCAGGCAGGTTCACATCCACTCCAAACTTTATCAACAGCCGGATAATGTCCTCGTGACCATGAAATGATGCCGCACGCAGTGCCCCGCCAAATGTTGAATCAGCTTCACATCTATTGACATCCGAACCACCCTCCAAGAGAGCTTCGGTTGCTCTACTCAATCCAGCCAAGGACGTGTAATAAAGAGGAGCGCGTCTCACACCTACATGATCCCACTTGTCTTCATCCGGATTGTAAAATATCAGCCAGTTCGCATATACGCCATCCCGGGATTGCAAAAGCTCCATTATTAGTCGATGCAGAGCATCTGAGTCGCCATCATCTGCCCGAGCATGGATCATCCAGTTCCGCGCTGCATACCAACAGAGTAGATGTGATGTAAAAGAGTATTCAGATGCAGGCTGCGTGAATTGTAGCAGGTAGGCGAGACATGTCTTAGCAATCGTCGTGTCGGCCATTTTCTGTTTGAACGAATAGAACGACAGATTGGCGTTTTGTTGATGATGGAGGTAGTCTGAGATAAGATATTCTCGGACAGAAAAATGAGCGAGTTTGAGTGTGACACCGTCAGTGATGAGAGTCCTGTACGAGTCAACCTTCCTGCCAGTGTTTATTACAGTCTCTTCTTCGTCATCCGATTTATCAGTAGACCCTTCATCATCACTCCCAACATCTGGGACAGTTATAGCCACCAAACTGGAGCATATATCTATAATTTGTCGAGGATCAAACGGTCGTCTATCCGGGTCAAATAGAACCCCATCTTCTGCGTCGGGATCTGTGGCTAGTACTTCAACACCTTCTTCCAGAGAAATGGTTTCAACGGAAAACGCAAGCCATTGAAGCAACCGGACAGCAGATCTCCAATCTTCTTGTTCGATATTCAACAGAATCCGGTCATAGGTCTCGTACAGGGTCTTCGGGAGGGACTTGACAGCTTTCTTTAGCTGGGCTGGAGAACGGCACCTTCGAAGCACGTCCAACTGACAACTAATCCATCGGAACCTTTCAGTGATGTCAGTAAAAAATCACAAATTGGTGGGTGGACCGCATTACATTCCATGCACACCCTCGATCAAAACGGCCTCGACCAATGTCTTGTCCTCTTCCGAGTACACTTGGAACTCGTCATCATGATCCAATGTTTTTGACACGTGCAGCCGAATGTCCTCGTCAACAGAACTTGGGTCCATTGTCACCTCATGTGAGACTAGATCCTTCAACCCTCTGGAAATATCGTATTCCTGGTGACTAGTTGCTAGTAGGTGTAATGTGCTAATCCCCCAGCTGTGGAATGTTTTCAGAAGTTTCAGGAGTCCACGACGATCGTGGCATTCGTCGAGCGCATCAAAAACCAGAAACACATGGTCGAAGCTGCGGATGATAGATTCTAGAGCGGAAATCAATTCTTCAGGTGTGAGGGGTCGGCGCCCCTCTTCGTTCTGGGAGAATAATGTCGATAAGGCGTCAGGAGTACTGGCTAATTGGAATGAAATCTGTTTAACGAGGGAGCTGAGAACAACACGGGTATCTATGTCCTTTGAGTGAAACTCAAAATAGACATAGGCATAAGCCAGCAACGGTCGTTTCTGGCAATAATCGGAAATACTCTCGATGATCGTAGAGCTGAATCCCAGACACGTTAGCGTGACTCACTATAAACGCACTTGACTCGCCATAGGATTGTTTTCCCAGCACCAGCTGGACAGGTGAATCAGCAGCAAACAATTTTCTCAAGGAAACGCTTCAAACTCACACATTCCATGAAGCCATAGGAACGAGCTGTCCTTCATTTTCCAGTCCTCAAAATGATCTCCGTGCACAAACCACAGCCCCGTTGTTTCTCGTCTCTCCCTCCGAGCACTGGCATGCTTTACCCGTTGGTCAGGAGCTTTCAGCCAATCATATATCTTCTGCCGACGTTCATCTGCAAGCAATGTCAGTAGCCAGTTTGATAAGGATTAAATACGCTGCTGCGAGGTTCAAATGGTCACACCTACCATGGGATGTGTTGATGGAGTTGATATTGTAATGAAAAGACACTCCTTCACGAGTGTCTTTAAAAGGGAACGTCAGTTGGCGTAAAGCTCTTACGTGTTCAACGCCAGCAAGAAAACATACTGATGTTCACATTGGAGAGAGTGGTGCTAATCAATGGAGACGGCATCGGTGGGGCGCGAATTGCAATAGAGTGTCTCGATGTCTTTGCCTCAAGTCAAGTTGTGGAGGGGTGGTAGGTAGTGAATGGTGGTTAAGAGTTGATGACCTCGCTGACGCACAGCCTCTCGAAGCCACATCAGAACCCCAATCCATAACAAACAACAACAGCCGCAAACAATCCTTGTTCGCCTAAGATACAAATTCATTTATATGATTCAGTGTTTGTAAATCCATCTGTAATATTTTTGAGTTGCGTATAAGTTACAAGCATGTTTTGTATGAAGTCTTGGGACACGAGGTGTGCCGACGGAGATGAGGAGCTCGAGTAAGATGCTTGACTCATTGAGATGAGGTGCACTATACACGAACGACAGGTGCAATCATATAGTCGTTGATCGATTAGGTAAATATATAAGTACGAAGAGGATAATGTTTACAGAGAATCCAGATTGCCTGTCATTTTGTCTCATATGTGCAGTTTTTACACGTTTCCATATTCCTAGTACTTCAAGTATAGTACAAAAAAAATGCAACCATTCTTCGAGTTACATTACATTTTTTATTGATAAGTAGAGAATACTAAATGAAAAATGTGCGAGGTAGGACATCCAGACATTACTTTTTCAGGTACCAGGCAAAACTCAACAAGTCGCTAGCATTTGTCCTGCCGAAAGAGAGTGAATCAGAGTATGGGTGAAAATATTATTTGCGTCCCAGATGGGGGGCCGACAAGAGCTAAGCTGCTAGATTGGATCAGCAGGACAAAAGTCTAGTTAATATAGGAGGGAGGATTTGAACACACAAGGAATAGACAGAAATCAAGAACCATTTGACTCATGGCTACTAAGAAGACGGACTCAACTATGAGTGAAAGGGCTTTTAGCTCGCTCATTTTTCTGTCCGAGAATATCTCATCTCAGACTACCTCCCCCAACAAAATGACCAGCTGTCGTTCTATTTGTTCAACCAGAAAATGGCCGACACGACGATTGCCAAGACATGTCTCGCCTACCTGCTGCGATTCACGCAGCCTGGAGCTATATACCCACTGCAAACACATCCACTATGTCAATACGCAGGGCGGAACTGGCTGAGCCATGCTCAGGCAGATGATGGCGACTCGGATGCTCTGCATGGACTATC
The DNA here is from genome assembly GCA_003314275.1 of Chroogomphus rutilus. Taxonomy (NCBI): domain Eukaryota; kingdom Fungi; phylum Basidiomycota; class Agaricomycetes; order Boletales; family Gomphidiaceae; genus Chroogomphus; species Chroogomphus rutilus. The sequence goes on from QLPI01001229.1 coordinate 4,860, forward strand.
AATGGTGTTTCTGTGACCCCAGGATAACCTATATGCAAACCGGCTGACATTTTACAATCCGTATCAGATGTGAGATGCGCTCCTCTGTATTACGCGGGGTAGGCTATATTGAGAAGAGCTACTGAAACTCTCTTGGAAGCTGGTTCGGTTGTGAATAGATGTCCTGATTCATATTTTGGCGGGGCATTGCATGCGGCATCGCTTCATGGTCTCAAAGACATCATCCGGTTGGTGATAAAGTTTGGAACGGACCTGAACCTGCAAGGAGGATCCTATGGCTGGGCACTGCAGGTTGTGTCGAGATATGAGCATGATGGCACCATTCGTTTTCTGCTTGAAAATTCAGCAGACGTGAGTGCAAATTAAAACGATTGGGGCAGTGCACTCCATGGGGCGTCACAAGTGGGCCATGAGAGGATCATTTGCTTGCCTCTGGAGAATGATGCATATGTGCACGCGGGGGGGGGATTTGACACGACGCGTCCCTCAACGGTTACGAAAGCATCGTGCGTTTGTTGATAGTAGACCGAGGAGCGCAGGTGAACCTTCAGGGAGGAATGTATGGCAGTGCACTGTAGACGGCGGTAGAGGGCGGTCATAAAAATAATGTTCGCCTGCTCCTAGAGAACGGAGCTCCTTCGGAAGTGAACATGCAAGGCGGGCTCTACGGCAATGTGCTGTAGGCGACGTCAAAATGGGGTCACGAGGGCAACGTTCGTTTGTTCATTGAGATGGGGGCGGAAGTGAATACGCAAGGAGGAGAGTATTGCAGTGCGCTAGGGGTGGCGTCGCAGTGTGCTCACAAGAACATCGTGCGTTTGTTGCTGGACAAAGGAGCACATGTGGAAATACAGGATGGAGAGAAACGCAGTGCATTGCAATGTGCATCATTAGGGGGTCAGAAGAGCGTCGCGAGCTTGTTGATAGATCAGGGAGCGAATCTGAATGCGCAGGGAGGATCCTTTGGCAGTGCGTTACACGCGGCATCGCACAGGGATCACGAAAGTGTTTTGCGCTTATTAATCGACCGGGGAGGAGAGGTGAAGCTAGATAACGGCAATGAGGTGCAGGCCGCTTCATTCGGTGGTCACTAGAACATCGCGCGTTTGCTGCTAGACCAGGGAGAAGTTGCGAACTTGGCGGGAGGCAAGTATGGCAGTGCGCTGCAGGCGGCATCAGCATCATATCGCAAGAATATTGTGCGTTTGCTGCTAGACCGGGGAGCAGATGTGAACCTTCAGGAAGGAATGTTTAACACTACTCTGCAGGCGGCATCAGCACGCCACAAAATTATTTTACCATTGCTGTAAATCCTGGGAGAGGATGTGAACTTTCAGGGAGGAGAATATGGCAGTCCGCTGCAGGCGGAATCGGTATCATGTAGCGAGAATATTGTGCGGTTGCTTCTAGACCGGGGAGCAGATTCGAACATTAATGGGAGGATTTTTCGACACTGGGCTGCAGGCGGCATCGGCAGCAGGCCAGAAGAAAATTGTGCGCTTTCTGTTAGACCGCGGAGCGGATGTGAACCTTCAGGGAGGAGAATATCGCAGTGCACTGCAGGTAGCATCGAGAGAACTTCACGAGAACAATGTTTGCTTACAGGTCGAGAAGGGAGCCGATGTAAATGAACAGGATCGTTCTGCGCTGTGCTGGGCGGCGTCATGAAAGAACGAGGACATGGTTCGACTCCTTGATCTGGGAGCCGATGTCAACATACAGGGAACACATGGCAGTGCGTTGGCTGTGGCATTTATAGTACGTCACGAAAACATTTTTTGCCTGCTGGTGGAGCAGGGAGCGGATATCAACGAACGGGATGGCTTTGTGCTGTACTGGGCGGCATCATGGGGGGACGAGGATATGGTTAAATTCCTCCTCGATATGCGAGAGCAAGGGAGCATGCGAACAATGTTCTCATGAAGCTCTGTAGATGCCGCCTGCACTTCCAGCTTCTCTCTGTATGTTGACATCGGCTCCCAAATTAAGGAGAAGTCAAAACATGTCCTCGTTCCCCCATGATGCCGCCCAGTACAGCGCAGAACCATCCTGTTCATTTATATCAGCACCCTGCTCGACTAGCAAGCGAAAAATGTTCTCGTGAAGTACTGTCGATGCCGCTTGCAGCGCACTGCCATACCCTCCTCCCTGTATGTTGACATCGGCTCCCAAATCGAGGAGGACTCGAACCATGTAGTCGTGCGATAATAACGCTGCCGTGTGCAACGCAGAACCATCCTGTTCGTTTATTTTGGCACCTTTCTCGATTAACAAACAAACCATATTTTTTTAAAGTTGTGTTGATGCCGCCTGCAGCGCTCCGCAATATTCTCCTCTTTGTATGTTGACATCTTCTCCCAGATCCAGGAGGAGTTCAACCATGTCCTCGTTCCCTAGTGACGCTGCCCGGTATAGCACAGAATCATCCTGTCCATTTTAAGCAGCGCCCTTCTTGACCAACAAGCGAACAATGTTCTCGTGAAGTTCTGTCGGTGCTGCCTGCAGAGCACTGCCATATTCTCCCCCTGTAGGTTGAAATCTGCTCCCGGATCGAGGAGGAGTCGAACCATCAAGAAAGTTACTGAAAAAAATGTGATAGCTTCTAAATTCCAAGTGTGGCTACACACCTTCGATCAGATATCCTAAAGCTGATCTTCGTGACCTCGTTTGTTGAATGGCATTGCATGATCGATGTATCTTGATACACATTGTGTGATACCGGTTTAGCTTACAAAGATACTCCTTTAATTTGGTGTACCACAGAGTAACAACTCCATCCCACTCCTGACCAGATCTGGTCGTTTGTATCTGCTCTCCGTGTCACCTTGACCATGAGTTGATTGGAGGAGGGGCGGGATAGCAGCAATTAAGATTATACGAATGACCATGAATTATATAGTATTTGGCAATGGTGTAGGTATTGGGAGGCATAATGGATCAAATTCTGCAGGTCGGATTTTGGAGATCGTGCATGATCGGTGGGGCAATCCTAGTCGGAGATGGTCAATGTGGTGGCCATGTGGCATGCATGTTTCGGATTGGGTCGTGTACCCATCAGTTCTGGTGTCGGTGATCAACAACTGCACAAAACAGACGAGGAATTATATTTATTGTGTGACCATTGTGACACTGCAGACAATGACACGTAAGTGCCGCTCGAATTATTCAACAACCGGTTATCGTACATCAACGGTGGCGGACCCTGATCGGCACGATAATATATTATATGTGGGTCGGCGTGGCGTCCATGTGACTTCTCAGGATCTCCTCTTCTCAGGTTCAATTGGGTCATGCACGCACAGAATTTCTGCAAAATACCTTATTTTCGAATACACCAATTCTCTGAACCGTTCGGCCAGTCCGGGGCCAGTCCCCACCCCATGGCTATTGTGTGGATTGTTTGATCCACGGTCTTGATTTAGTTCTTTCATGAGAATGGCCTCAATAGATAATAATGTATTTAGAAAAAATGTGACATAGCATCCTCAATGCGGGTTACTAGATCTAGCATGATCAACTTCAGCCGACTCCATCTCATCAAGTGTGCTCTAATCATTCTGAGACCGGATTGGCGCTATCCAATGTACCATGATCAATTAATCATGTGGCCCTATGTTGTGGCGCGCCAGGTCAACTCTCCCAAGGTGAAGCTGGCGCCGACTGAAGGTTTCAGACTCAGTCGTTAGGGCTTAGGGTTCGACAAGCGCGCACTTGCACCTCAACTTCTTTCTTCGATTATTATTGATAATGGACACTACTATGCACACCCCATTCCACCAGAGACTAATGAATTGCCATCCTGTTTAGCGTGATGGTGCAAATATATTGAACTATGCCCATCTTTCTGTGCGTCAAAGTTGCCATATTTGATGGGGAAAGGCTGCCATGTCCCGTTTACATTGCTGTATAATCTCCACAACCGTATTCAAGTCGTGGCACACCTTTGGTCTGCGCCATCAGCAACAAATGATATTCCATAAATAATGTGGGGAAAAGGGATACATTCTTCGGCGTAGCCCTGATCGGCAACATATAGAAGCCACGAACACATTCGAACACAAGCCGGTTTAAATATATAGGTTATCTTGCTCAATCTTTCATATTAACCAGACGCCAACCCACTTAATATCGGTAATCTTACTCAATCGGTGGCGGCACCCTGATCGCCATGTTAAATCTAGAAGCCGTATGTTCACATCGATTAGAGTCTGTGATTTTCGTTATTGAATGGGTATCTCGACCCGATCAGGTAAGATCGACTCAGCGCCAGGGGCGGCAATCAATCCCTGGAGCACGTTGTTATGCCGGTCCGAGAATTTGGACACGTCATCAGGGGCAATTCAACCCAGCGTCAGATTGTGTAATGTCTGATAGACGTCAAATGGCGGCAATCAATCCGGTGTGTCTTGGCACGTCACATCGGCCTGATATCGTGATCACGGTTATCATGGTTAATTGTACAACGACGTCTGAAGGCGGAAATCATACCAGACACTGGTATGGCTTGGCACGTTATATCGGCCTGATACTGTGATCACGCTATCACATCAGAGATTGCTGATCGAGCTTCTGAGATAGCAATGAATATGGTGCGTCTTGGCACCCAGACGGTCCACATAGCAATCACCACGGGACGCTATCTTCTGTACCCTTCATCCTCGATCATACGGATCAGGTTATGTCACCGGTAGAGCAAGATCATGGAAATTGGTTTCAGTTGATCTGATCAGCCTGAGTAGAGCTGAATTCACTTATACGAGGATATATTATCTGTAGATTAGTGAATCAACAATGGTGTAAATAAAAGTGATATCGCACCGAGTGTGTAAGCCAAACGACTGAGGGGAGACCAGATCCAAGTAAGCAACTTATAACCTTAAAGGTATGAAATAAATTGAAGTACCATTAGAAACATTTTATTTTTTATTTGCACAGAAAATTTTGATAAATGCCAATGGAAACTAGGATTGGGTCACATGTCAGGGCGACGTGGTTTATTAATCGAACAATGGTAACTTTACTCCAGATCTCGAGGGTGTTTGTGTGACACTAGTCACCTTTATAACGCTGCTAGCCTGGTCAAATCTGATGACGAAGATATCGACCTTGCCAGAATTGCTTGGGTATTATAGGGACTGAGTGTAAATACACAGGTCGAATATTCAGGCCGTTTTCGGAACAACTAGCTGTCAAGTTTCATCACCTGATCATCTTTGCAGATGGGTGCTTTTAGAGGCCAAATCGGCGCGATCAATAAACGATACACAACGCACCCCATAGGTCAAGGGATAGCATGTCAGTTATTTCCCACTACTAACCTGACCCAATATGATATCGGTATTGTTACACATCCCAACCCAATCCAGGGGAACCGAAGTTGATATCGGTAATCATGCCCCATTCGTGGCACCATCTTGATCACCAACTACCATCTAGTAGCCGCCAACTTTCCGACCCGATCC
>QLPI01001237.1:0-25164 GCA_003314275.1 Chroogomphus rutilus
AACCTGCCACCTCAGCTATGTATGCATATGCATGCACATGTACGATACACATGCACATGCATATGACACATATGTATATGACATGTATGTGTATGACATGCACACATATGACATGCACACATGTGACATGCATGCATACAACATGAACACATACAACACGCATACATATAACATGCATGCACATGACACATATGCATATAATATGCATGCATATGACATATATGCATATGACACACATGTATAAAACACACATACACACATATGACACACATGCACACATATGACATGCATGTGCCCTATGTGCATATGTATGACATGCACATACCCCACACACATACATATGACATGCACATGCCCCACACACACATGTACGACATCCACATGCCTCACATGCCCCACATGCACACATACAACATGCATGTACCCCACGCACACACATACAACATGCACATGCCTCACATGCACACCTACAACATGACTGCACTGTATGCACATGCATATGATATGTATGTGCTGACACACACATGCCATATATGTACATGCTGACACACACATGCCATACATACACTGATACAAACATGCTATACACCCATTTGCCAACACCAACATGCCATAGGCACATGTGCCAACACTATTAGGAACTGCATGCCAGCATGTCCAATTATTCATTTCAGCCCGCTCAGCTTAACTCCACCCTCACTCACCTATTCAACTATACACCCTCAGCCCTCGAACTATATGCACCTTGTGTTAAGACTAAGAGCCAAGTGAAGAATAAGACCACTGCAATATTAATTGCAGGGAAGTCAGACAATAGAAATTTGCTTGGCTTGAGATTGGAATTGTTAAATGATACTTGTAGAACTTGTTGGTTATTTCACTGTGCTACTAGTCGTTTATATACAATAATTGGAAAATCATATGAAAGAAATGTGATGACATGTGAATCTGTCCATGAGGGTATGACCTACTATGTGATGCAATGTCTTGGAGTGATGTGATTATGGGGTGGAGTTATATGTTACAAGGGAGTGAATAGAAAGAAAGAAATATATTGCATGCGTGGATGTTTCAATTCAGGAATGATGGTGGGGGTTTGACTTGGTTCTCAGTTGTCTGGGCATGTGTCATAATGTGGAATGTGGGGAATCAATGGTAAGCTTGTGATATAGTTGGTAACTCGTGATGAATATGTCTCATATGTTTGACTCGACTCGGAATTGACTCATGTTGCTCTTGTGACTCGTGTATTTGTGACTTGTTGACTCGTGTAGTTGTAGACTTGTTGACTTGTGTATTTGTGACTTGTTGACTCATGTATTTGTGACTTGTTGACTCGTGTAGTTGTAGACTTGTTGACTTGTGTATTTGTGACTTGTTGACTCGTGTAGTTGTGGACTCGTTGACTCGTAGGTTTGAATTCTTTGTGTTTGTATGTGTGAGAGAATTGAATGGAAGTGTGAGGAGTGAATGGATGTTGTATATGGATTTAGTGATAATTTGATATTTGCCAGTTCCTAACACTCCTCCTCAAGCTTGTCCAATTCCTAAGAGGTTTAGGAGGTGGACATGCTTGCGCGGTGACAAGGCCTTCGTAAGTATGTCGGCTGGGTTTTCGTTGGTTTCAACGTAGTGTAGTTTAATGTTTCCTGCCGTCACTTGTTCACGAGTGTAATGGTAGTGTATGTCTGTATGTTTTGTCCTATTGTTGTTGACGTTGTTACTAGAGAATGTGATGGAGGACTGATTGTCGGTATAGATAGGGATAGGGGTGAGTGACAGTCTGAAATCATGAGTGAGTTTGATGAGCCATATTCCTTCCGCTATTGTGAAGGATCCTGCAATGAGTTCTGCTTCCATTGTTGACCTGCTAATGAGGTTTTGTTTCTTCGAGGCCCAGCAGATTGGAGTGCCATTGAACAGAAATATCCATCCAGTGGTGGATTTTTGGTCTTCCGAGTCACCTGCAAAGTCCACGTCGACGAATCCAGCCAGGTTGTGAGCGCATCCTTGAATCCCTCTCCCTTTCTCTTTGTATGTGATCCTATATTCTTTGGTGTGTAAGAGATATCTGACAATTCTTTTTGCCGCTTCCTAGTGTATGGTGTTTTCTCATGTTATGTATTGAGTGCATTTGTTGACTGCATAGGCAATATCCAGACATGTGCTGACTGTGCAATAGTTAAGGCTTCTGATTATGGAAGCATAGGATAAGCTTGGTATGTCGCTTTCTTGACAGTTTGTATGAAGGTTAATGTTGCTGTCTATTGGTGAAGTGAGAGCGCATCCTGGCATAATGTCAAAACACTTCACGATGGTGGCTATGAAGGAGGGTTGTGATATGTGAATCATTCCGAGGTCGCGATGTCGTTCTATTTTGATGCCCAACAGCCTTGTGGGTACACCGAGGTCTTGTATGTCAAATGCTCTGCATATGTCTCTTATCATCCTCTCCATCAACTTTGTGTTGTCAGCCACGAGCAACCCATCATCCACATACCACCCAACCACCTCAAACAAATCATTTTCCCCGAATCTGTAGTAGATCGTGCTATCCACGTGTCCCAGTTCAAATCCTATGTTCATCATTTGCTCTCTGAGGGTTTGGTGCCACACCCTGCCCGATTGCTTGAGCCCATAGATACTTTGTTGAGTCTGCATACAAGATTTTCTTCCCCCCTCCTGATGAATCCTTCCAGCTGTCTCATGTAAACCTCCTCCTCAAGGATGCCATTCAGGTAAGCCCCCTTCACGTCGATCTGCCTTAGTTAGAGGTCATATTTGCTGGCTAGCGTGAGGATGAATCGAATGGAAGTGAGTTGGATGGTTGGTGAGTAGGTTTCATTGAAGTCAGTTCCTGGGACTCTCATGGTCATTCCACTTGCACTATTGCCTCAGGACTTGGCCTCAGCCAGTCCACAGTATCCAGGACTTTCAGAACTCTCCATCCCAACCAGCCCTGCTCCTCTGGAGGTTGTCCCCCCAAGCTTTCCTCTAGAGGTCAACATGCTATTTTATCACAAATTGCTACTGGCAGAGCTGCCAATGCTACTCAGGTCACCAAACACATCAATACAATTATCCCCCACCCAGTCTCCTCAGAAACAGTCAAAAGAGTTTTCAGGAAACATTCATTCAAGGCTGTGGTGAAGAAGAAAAGGCCCTTCCTCAGTGCAAGGCATAGACAGCTGAGGTTGGCCTTTGCTTTGAAGCACAGAGAGTGGACTGTAGAGGACTGGAAGAGGGTCATTTGGTCAGATGAGACCAAAATCAACAGGTTTGGATCAGATGGGAGGCAGTGGGTCTGGAAACAGAAGGGGGAGGGGTTGATTGAGATAGAGGTGCAGCGGACAGTCAAGTTTGGAGGGGGAAACATTATGGTATGGGGGTGTATGGGATGGAATGTTGTTGGCCAGCTTGCAGAGATTGAGGGGAAGATGGATGCTGATCAGTTTGTGTCCATTTTGGAGGACAACCTGCTTCCCATCCTGGAGGAAAGTGGAATTCCTGAGGAACAGGTAATTTTTCAACAGGACAATGACCCAAAGCACAAGTCAAAGAAGGCCAAGAACTGGATGGAAAACAACAATATCACTATCCTTGACTGGCCTGCACAGTCTCCAGACCTGAATCCTATTGAGCACCTCTGGGATCATGCAAAAAACAGGCTTAAGGAGTATCCAATACCACCCAAGGGAGTTTGGCAAATTTGGGAGAGAGTAGAGGAGGTATGGAATAACATACCACCAGAGGTGTGTCAGAATTTGATAGAGAGTATGCCTAGAAGACTTGAGGCAGTAATTAAGGCTAAAGGGGGCAATACCAAGTACTAGAATTGTAACATACTATTTCTCTGATACCCTCTCACAAAACTGAGTCAATGGGCCCTTGATTTGAATTGCCCATATCTTCATCACCCCTGATCAGAATTACATAATTATTTAATGCATAGCCCTGATCAGATTCTTTCTTTGATGCACCATTCTTTATTCCACATGTTGTTTCTTAACCTATATAAGTAGGACATGCATGTACATACTTCCTCATTCTGGGTATCAACTAGGCTTAGGCCCCTTTACCTTCCCTTCCTCCTGTAAAGTCCTCTACTTGGGCTGGCACCTTTGGCACTCTCCAAGTATTCTTTCTGTTCCAAATTGGTGGCACGCACAGAGAAGTAGGGCACAATGCACGAGTACATTGAAGCCAAAGCCACTACTCCTGGCCTGCAGGACTTGGCCATTCCCAGCCCACATCTTTGGCATTACCGAAGCTTGACAGTAACCATTGCTCACTCTAACACACCCCCTCAATGTAACACTTATGGGTCACATGAGTCCCATTGCTTCTCAATGGCATTGGATGAGTATTTTGGGTAGTGCCTTGGTAAGTATGTCAGCTGTCATCTCCTCGGTAGGAAGGTACTGAATAATGATTGTCTTCCATTGCACTTCTTGGCATATCCAATGGTGTTGAATGTCTACATGCTTCATTTGGCCATGGTGTTCTGGATTCTGCACAGTAGCAATTGCTGATTGGTTGTCCATCATAAGAATTGAAGGCCCATCTACTTTAAGGTGCAGTTCCCTGAGTAATTCTCGCATCCACAAGATTTCCTGACCAGTGTCAGGAACATGTACCAGGTATCGGTAATTTGGTGGTGCCAGCCAGACAATCAGTCTATTTCCACGCACAAGTGACCACACCGCATACAAGTCACTTGGTATGTTGGTCTCGGCTCAGCACACTCACCATCCACATTCCCCATTCCTATCCATCATCCACTCATCCTTCATTCATTATCCATTAATCCCACCTTGTCTATCCTGTATTCTCATCCTGTTCTACCTCGGGACATTTCCTTATTGTTTTATCCTCGGCCATGACCCTATTGTTTTATATTCGGTCAGCCTCTATTATTCTATTCTTGGCCACATTTCTATTATCTTGTTTTCATTGTTCTATTCTCGTCCATATTCCTTGTTCTATTCTTGATCATTGTGGACAATACCTCCACATGATTCTTCATACCTTATTGTTCTCCATTCCTTGAGCCACCCTGTTCCACATCTTGCTTCTTAACCTATATAAGTAGTGAATGTATGTAGATGGTTCTTCATTCTGGAAATTAACTAGGTTTATGCCTTCTTGTCCTCCTTCTCCTGTCTAAAGTCCTTTACTTGGGCAGACACTCTCGGCACTCTCCCGGGTATCTCTCCTGTCCCAAATCAGTGGCACGCATGGAAAGTAGGGTGCAACGCATGAGTACGTTGAAGCCAAGCCACTACAACCGGCCTGCAGGACTTGGCCGCTTCCTGCCAGCATTGTAAAGTCAGCACTATTACTATAGTGCTCAGCCCATGCATCGTCTGCAGTACCGGTGCCTGATAACCAGTTGCAACAGCAGTAATATACTCTGCTTCAATTGAAGAGAGAGCGACAACTGCTTGTTTCTTGCTGGACCAACTGACCGCTCCTGTACCCATCTTGATGAGACATCCTGACATAGATTGTCAAGTATCCAGACATGCAGCATGATCGGTGTCACTGAATGCTATGAATGGTTCTGGCAATGAGGTTGGTTCAACACGATAGGTGAGTTTTAGATCAATAGTTCCCTTCAGGTAGCGGAAGAGATGCTTGACTGCCTTCCAATGAATGATTCCAGGATTCATGTTGAACTGGGCCAATCTGCCAACAGTAAAAGATATGTCTGGGCAGGTAGCAACTGCAAGATATATGAGAGAACCAACTGCATTCATATAAGGTATGTTTGCCATTTCTTCAATATCATCCTTTGTGACAAGGCACTGCACTTTTGTGAGTTGGCTTCCAGGGTCTATCGGCATTGATACAGGCTTGCAATCTGAGAGATTGAATTGTGAAAGCATGTCAAGGATGTATTGCAATTGGGAAAGTTGGATACACTTTGCTTTGTGGTTGTAATCTATTTTGATCCCAAGGAGGTAAGAGATAGGTCCTAGGTCCTTGATTTTGAATTATTTACTGATTGCATCCTTGACTCGGGCAATCTGCTTCTTGTTTGAGGATACAATGGTAACATCATCGACAAATACTGGTAGTATGACTTGTATGTTGTCCAATTCCCATATGTAGATGCTAGGTCCTGATTTGATCTGTTCAAAGCCAATTTCTTTTAGCATCTTGCCAAGTTTGTGATACCAAAGTCGGCCAGATTGTTTGAGACCATATAACCCTTTGACTAACTTGCAAACCCAGTGTTCATCGTTTGGTCCTTTCTGTTTAAAACCTTTAGGTTGTTGCATGTAAACTTCATATTCCTTTTCTAACTCTCTATTTAGGTATGCATTAGAAATGTCGATCAACTCAATGTATTCACCAGCCAGTGCTACTTGGGCTAAAATGGTTCAGAGTGCTGCTAGTCGTGCAGTGGGTGCAAACACTTGGTCAAAGTCTATCCCTGGTCATTGTCCAAAGCCTTGGGCTACGACTCTTGCTTTGTAATGGTCGATTGAACCATCTGATTTTTGCTTGACTAGGAATACCCATTTAGATCCAATTGCCTTTCTGTTTGCAGGTAGTTTGACAAGTTCCCAAGTGCCATTTACTATGAGTGTGTCGATTTCAGTTTGGGCTGCTTCCATCCACTTATCTCTGTCTGGTCCTGCCATCACTTGCTTGAATGATCTGGGAGAATCATCTGGCCTGACTGCAGTACTATATGCTTTCTCACTTGCAATGTCAAAGCCAATTTCAAATCCAGTCCATCAAGGTAGATATTCATCCTGAATACCATATATGAAATTGACGGATTCAACAATTGGTGTGGCTTTCATTCCTTTGTATAAGTCTGTGTCGTAGTCATTGATGAAAATATTGTCATCAGATGGTGGGCATTGATCTTCTTTTACACCCCCTCGATCTACCATCTGTTTGACACCCCCTTGGTTTAGTATGTCTTCTGCTTCTGGTCTGCCAATAATAATGTTTTTATTTTCAATTTTGTCTCCCTCTTCGATGAGATTATGAGGTTGTGTTCCTCTTCGAGCTCCCATTCCCAATAAGGTGGTGTAATCAGCAACACGGTTGTTATGGATTGGACAAGTACCTTGAGCAGCTGTAGGAGGTGGACAAGGTATTCTAGGATTTGGTAAACTTATAGGGGGAACATGTGGAGGTGAACGAATAGCTTCAGAGTAAGTCATTGGTGGAGGAGATGGGAGAGGGACTTGGTTCAGTAATGGTGTAGAATAATATTTTTCAGTATCTGAGTCATCTTGTACTGGTTTAGGATTTGGTGGAGTGGGTGGATCTTGATCATCAGGCATAGCAGATTCTTCATCCAGGTATCCTTCATCTGGCCAAAGAGCTCGAATGCCTAAAGGGGTATTTTGGTTTGATTCTCCTTTTATAGTTATACCGGGAAAGAGGGTTTTGTCAAAGATGACATCGCGTGATATAACAACTTTCTTTGTTTTGGAATTATATAATTTCCAGCCTTTAAACCCTGGTTCAAACCCCACAAATATAGTTTGTTGTATATGGGATTCAAATCCTTTTCGATCTTTCTTCAGTATATTGACATATGCATGACATCCAAATATATGGTACATTCATAGATCTGGTTGTTCCTTATGCCATACTTCATAGGATGTTGTTGATGATGTGGATGAGGAAGGAGTGGAATTCAGGATATAGATAAGGTAAAGGACAGCTTGTCCCCAAAAGTATTCAGGGAGTCCTGCTTGATTGAGCATAGCTATGACCCCCTTGGCTAAGGTCCTATTTAGTCGTTCTGAAACACCATTTTGGGAAGGGGTTGCTCTGATAGTTTGTTGCCATATGATACCATGGTCCTTGCACCATTGGTCCATTTCTTTGCTAATATATTCCCCCCCTTTATCGTCTCTCAATTCCTTGACTTTCAGTCCAAGTTTTCGTTCAACTTCGGCAACATATTCTTTGAATGCATTAAAGGCTTTACTTTTATGCTTTAGGAGGTAGACCCGTTTGTAATGGCTATAGTCATCTATAAAAGTAATCCAGTATTTGCATCCACTAGGAGTTGGACAGAGTTTGCCATGGAGGTCGCTATGGATACATCCAAGAAGTTCAGAAGAGCGATGAGAGGAAAGGTTTGGGAATGGATCATGGTGTTGCTTTCCTGCTATACAATGTTCACAGACATCTGGAATGGGAATGGTGTTTTCAATGATGAGACCATCTGCAAGATCTTCTTTGATAAGAGTCTCAAGTTATCCTTTTCCAATATGTCCAAGCCTTCTGTGGAGTAGATCTGTGATACCTTAGTTACAAAAACCGTTTCTTTATTCTCCAATGTGTATCCATCAAGATATCCTGTTCTTTTCTGAATTGTTCCAGTAAGGAGAGTTTCTCCATTCTGAGAGAAGCTCATCTTCTTCCCCTTGGCAGAGAATTTGACATTGCTTTCTTCAATAACAGAAATGATGGAGAATAGATTGTGCTCAAGTTGGGTGTCAAGCGCCGGATACTGACAGACTTCGGTACTGCCGAGGGGTGTTGTCGAAAGGTCAGGCGGACTATGGCCAAGTCCTGCAGGCCAAGAGTAGTGGCGTTGGCTTCAACGTACTCGTGCGTTGCGCCCTACTTGCCATGCGTGCCACTGTATTTGCAACAGACAGATACTCAGGGGGATGCTGAAGATGCCGGCCTGAGTCGAGGACTTTAACAGAAGAGAAGAAGGTAGAAGGGCCTAAGCCTAGTCGATACCCAGAATGAGGAAGTATGTACATCCATGTCCTACTTATATAGGTTAAGAAGCGACATGTGGAATAAGGAATGTGGGACAACAAGGTATGCAGAGCGTGTGGTTGTTGTCCACAACGAACAAAATTAGAACAAGGAATGCAAAGCGGGGATAAAACAATGAAGGACAATATAATAGGATCGTGACTCGAAATGGGACAATAAGGAGTGGCCGGATATAAAACAATGGGGTCACGTCCGAGAATAATACAAGGACGGGGAGTCCCGAGGTGAAACGAACCGAGGAGTGCGGATGGCGAATGTGCCGAGCCGGGACCGGCGCACCAAGTGTTATGCAGGCAACGTGGGCACTTGGTCGTGGATATAGGATGATTGCTCGGTCGGCACTGCCGGCGGATGGGTCTCGGTATGTGGACTTGACATTGGGGCATATACAATATGCAATTGATAACTACAGACTGGGTTGGCCGACCATCCATCATCAGTTGGAACATAACATGTCCCTCGCCCTTTGCCACAACGGTGCTCTCATCTGCAAGCCCAATGATAATATGGACAGGTTTCACATCATGGATCCAACTATGATGAGGTGTCATATGCCTGGTTGCCCCAGAGTCTGCGTTTCAAGTCATGTAAGTATGTTTTGGTGGAACTTGGCTGCTTGAGAGACTGACATTTTTGGCTCGGGCCATATTTGCTTTGGCTTTAGGAGCTGGTGCATCATCCTCATCCTCATCCGAAGAAGAAGAGAGAGTAGCCTTCTTGGCATCTTCACTTTGTTCCTTCCTTCTTTTCTTCAACTTCTCATCCTCAGCTTCCTTGAGTTGCCTTTTATATATGTGACAGTCCTTCAAGTCATGGCTGGTTACTTGAGGATAGAGTTTGCAGTGTTTGGGATGATCACTGTTGCAACGATTTTGGTCTCCTTGTCTTGTTAATAGAGCAGCAGGTGACAAAATTGCCCCCCCACTGGCAATGAGATTATCTGCCTGCTCAAGGATTTTTAGAGCATTGGTGACATTCATGGTTGAAGAGAAGGTGAGTGAATCCTGGAGGCGATCATCCATGGATGTATCACCGAGTCCCAGTGAGATGGCATTGACGATGAGGTCATCAATGAGATCAAGGGCAGTGTAGCCAGTACTAGCAGCCCCTGCAGGGATAACATTCTTTATGGCATTCCCAGCATTGAGAACTTGATTTCCCCATTCTGTGAAGGTCTCATTTTCAAATGAGGGCTCTCCCTTCTTGAGGTTCATAAGTTGTCACATAGCAGGCATACGGGAGTCTGGGGTTTTTGATTCAAAGTGTGCAAGGAGTTTTTCCCATAAAGCTTTTGCATCTTTGACATCAGTGGTCCCAAGGATGGCTTGGTGCGTGACATCTAGCATACCAAGGATATACCTGGCCGCTTTTGCTTGTCTTGCCTGCCATGAATCAGAGCGCCGATTATACTCTGCATCTGCACCACTTGTAGGAATAGTAGGTGCCACTTCAGTCACCAGCACAATGCTGTTGTTGTATGTCTCTTTCAATTCATACATTACTAGATCCTATATGTCTCGCATATGTTATTGAGGATTGAGGTTGCGGCAGATCATGACCGATTGGGCGCCCATCACCTAGGAGATAAAGGGCAAGCGGTCGGTTAAGTTTTCTCCTCAGTATTCTACTCTACACTGAGGAGGTGAGTTACTTATGCAATATTTGTATAACCTAGTACTGAGTAGTCTTGTAGACTGACTGTACTAGGTAAATTATATAGTGTTCTACTCTACACTGAGGAGACTGACTGTACTAGTCCCATCTCTGTTAGAGCTGCCTTATTACCCTGCCTACTGCACCACATACCTGAAGTTGTCGCAAAGTTTTGCACATTTATCTTAACAAATGCATCTGGCATTAAGTGACAAAAATTGTGCATTGCACTCTGCCTTCCATTTTTGGAATCATTTAGCAGAGAGTCGGTTGGGAGGAGGTCTGGTGGTGTCAGGCTTTAGGAATACTGAGATGTCAGATGGGAACAGCCAAGTCCTGCAGGCTGGAAGTAGTGGCTTTGGCTTCAACGTACTCATGCATTGCGCCCTACTCTTCCATGTGTGCCACTGATTTGCAACAGATGGGATACTCGGGAGGATGCCAATGATGCTGGCCTGAGTAGAGGACTTAACAGAGGAGGAGAAGGTAGAAGGGCCTAAGCCTAGTCGATACCCAGAATGAGGAAGTATGTACATGCATGCCCTACTTATATAGGTTTAAGAAGCAACATGTGGAATAAGGAATGTGGGACAATAAGGTATGCAGAGCATGTGGGTATTGTCCACAATGAGTAAAATTAGAATGAAGGAATATAAATGGGGATAGAAGAATAAAAGATAGAATAATAGGAATGTGGCCAGGGATAGGACAATAGGGAGTGCCCGACTATAAAACAATGGTTGCGACTGAGAATAAAACAAGGACAGGAAGTCCCGAGGTGAGGTGGATCAAGGAATGAGGAGTGGATGGGGTAGGATTAATGGTTGGTGGAATGAGGAAGAGTGGACAAAGGATGGGGATGGGGATGTGGAGGGTGGATGTGCCGAGCCAAGACCGGCATACCAAGTGACGTGCATGTGGCATGGACACTTGTACGTGGACGTAGGGTGACTGCTTGGTTGGCATTGCCGAATTACTGGGATCTCGGTACGTGTACTTGACAGGTGGTTGAGTCTGACATTGATTTTGGTGACAAATATGATGTGGTCTGTATGTATGAAACAAGATCCCCCTTTTTTAGAGTCAAGATGAATGGGTTTCTGATCGAGTAGTTGATGATGTGGACAGTGTCCCATGAGGAATCAAGTAGCTCAAGTTTCAGAGTGGTAAGCTCAGAAGGTATCTGATGCTGTTGATAATTGGATATTGTCATTAGGGATTGATTGATAAGAACGATGTGACTTGGTGTGTGGCTTAGGGGAATGCAAGGCCCATAACCTATTAAAAATGCAATCTATATTTCACTAAAGCACACTGCGAGTGATGGTCGCATGTTAAGACACCACAACCACTCAGTACAGAGCTTGCACATACCTGCAAGTGATGGTCACTCGTTAAGACAACACAACTGCTCGCAGGTCTGACTAAGTGTAACCATTGCTCACTCTAACATTTTATGAGTCACTGTATGTATAAGGTAGAAGACAAATGGTTTCTGCTAAGGTCACGTGACTCAAATATCACATCCACCATTTTGCTCAAGGATTTGGCAACATCAACAAAAAATAATTCTGAGACCACAGATCAATGGCATAGAACTATATGTACATAGTCTTGGTTTTACTTTTTGAAAAAAATCACTATTGCAAATGTAGTATATCCAAACTTTCAAACATCTTCCCAAAATTCATAATCACATTTTTAAGCAGTCTGACACTGTCAAAATTTTTTGGTCACAAAATTTTTGCACTGATGTAATAACCTATATAAGGAAATATTCCATATATAGAAAGAAATTCCCATGGGTAAGGTAGAGGACATATGGATTCCACTAAGGTCATGTGACTCAAGTGTCATATCCACCATTTTGCACAAGGATCTGGCAACATGCCAGATATTATTTTAGCTACGTATAAGGCTGATATTATATAGTGTAGCTGAATCATTATTTCCATAAAAAATCACCATCCTCTGTAGCAGAATATACAATTTTTACTTGACAATGAAAATTTTTGTGCCTGTGACTGTGACTGTCACCTCATGTGACCTTAACGGAAACCATTTGTCTTCTACCTTATAAGCAAGATCTAGCAATGAGAATGAACAAGTTCTTCAACATCAAAACTTATATATTAAATCCCTCAATCTACAGACTCTGCCCAACTGTTGAAAAACAAGAAAATTTCAATTGATTTTATTATCTGTCTAAATTGGAAGAATTGCTCTAATAAATTTCTACTCTACTCTTAATCTTGTCAGAATGAGAACAGGAGACCAAAGTTGTCAAAAGGGAAGATGAAAAGGTCAAATTTGGAGAAGCCTCACTTGTTGCCAAGAAAGGACAAGATTTTTCAGAGATCACCTGTTATTTTTGAAAAAAGGGCACTTTTTCTCTCAGTGTCTAGAGAGGAAAGGGGAGATAGCTATTTGTCAAGCTTCGGTAATGCCAAAGATGTGGGCGGGGAGCAGCCAAGTCCTGCAGGCCAGAAGTAGTAGCTTTGGCTTCAACATACTTGTGCATTGTGCCCTACTTTCCATGCGTGCTACCAATTTAGAACAGAAAAGATACTCGGAGAGTGCCGAAGGTGCTGGCCCAAGTAGAGGACTTTACAGGAGAAAGGGGGGAGTAAAGGGGCCTAAGCCTAGTTGATACCCAGAATGAGGGAGTATGTACATGCATGTCCTACTTATATAGGTTAAGAAGCGACATGTGGAATAAGGAATGTGGGACAATAAGGTATGCAGAGCATGTGGGGGTATTGTCCACAATGAGTAAAAATAGAATGGAGGAATGTAGACAGGGATAGAACAATGGAAATAGAATAATAGGGATGTGGCCAAGGATAGGACAATAGGGAGTGACTGACTATAAAACAACAGGGTTGTGGCTGAGGATAAAACAAGGACAGGATGTCCTGAGGTGGGGTGGGTCAAGGAATAAGGAACGGATGGGGTAGGATTAATGGATGGTGAATGAGGCAGAGTGGTTGAGGGGTAGGGATGGGGAATGTGGATGGTGGATGTGCCGAGCCGAGACCAGCATGCCAAGTGACTTGTATGCAGTTTGAACACTTGTGCGTGGGTGTAGTCTAACTGCTCGGTCAGTACTGCCAAATTACCAGACACTCGGTACTTGTACTTAGGGAAATGCACGGGTCAGGCCAACCCGCACGGGTCACTGGGTCGGGTGTCCTTGGGTGTGGGTGTGGGTCAAGCCGCGAGCACCCGTGACCCAGGCCCAACCCGGGGCGTCAACTCCGACACGAATGCAACTTACGCGTGTGCGCATGCGCCGACACTAACGCAACACCCCGAACGCGACGAAAGTGCCGTACGCGCACGCGACACCACGAACGCGACGAATGCGGGGTACGCGCCATACGCGCTGTACGTGCCGCATGCGCCATACACGTCGTACATGTCGTATGCGCCGTATGCGCTGTATGCGTCGTACGCACCGCACGTGTTGTATGCGCTGTACGTGCCGCATGCGCCGTACGCGTCGTACGCGTCATATGCACCGTATGCGCCGCACGCGCCATATGCGCCGTACGTGCCACATGCGTGCGGGTGCAGCGCGCACCCGACACCCGTCGACCCATGGGTTGACGGGTTCGGGTTTCCCATGGGTCGGGTGCGGGTCACCCACATTTGACCCGTGGGTGACCCGTGCCGTTCCCTACTTGTACTTGACAGTATCCCCCCCTTAGCAGCTGAACCCATGAAGCCAGTAGATGGAGATTAAAAGTAAGGTTTGGGATGCCTAAATGTGATGTCATGTGGAAGTTTGGGTATACCACTCAGATGCACTTCTCTTCCTTATCAAAATGCATACAACCCAATTAACAAAAAATGGGTTACAAAACCGATGAAGACGAGAAGCTGATGGCCGAATGCAGGAGCAGCAGGCCAAGCGACAACGCGACCACAAGGAAGCAGAAGCTGCGCAGGCTGCCAAAGAGGCAGTAAAAGATGAAGCCAAGGCAAAGAGGATAGAAGAAGAGGAAGCCAAGAAGAAATGGAAGGAGGATGAGGAAGCTGTGGCCAAGGTGGACGTAATGAAAAAGTTGGCCGAAGAGAGAGAAGCAGAGGCAGCTGCAAAGGAAGTGGCTGAGAAGGTTGCAAAGGAAGCAATCGAGCGAGCTGTTGTAAGGGCAACCCTCTTACAGCCCTGAGGTGTATCTCAGAGGCAAGCTAAGCAGGGGGGATCCGAAGTTTAATTATGACTACTACCTAAGTACATGTAGGGCTCTCACCTAAGCAGGGGGGATCCGAAGAGGAAAGTCTAAGGATCCTGCTCCTGGTGAACCTCTTTTATACCCTTTATGTAAGTGGTCTGTGCACTAGCTTACAAATCAACACATCGGAGTCTGTAGAGCCAACTTCCCGGTACTAAGTCTGAGGCTCAGGTGCTTATTCCGGGTTCCAGTTATCGTGCTAAGATCATTCCCATCTCCTGCTTGGTGGTCCTTCAGACCTGGGTCTCCTAGCCTCGGAGCTGGGGGGAGTCCGAGATAGGCCCTCGGAGTTGGGAGAAGTCCGAGATAGGGCTTTGGAGTTGGGGGGAGTCTGAGATAGGGCTTCAGACCTGGATCAGGACTCGGAGAGGGTCGTCCTCTGACATCAGTGGTCTTTCGGACTCTGGTCTCTCATCCTCAGAGTTTAGATGGAGTCCGAGATAGGACCTCGGACTTGTCATCAGGACTCGGAGAGGGTCATCCCCTGACAGCTGTTACAGAGGCAGCCGAACAGACCATGGCTATGAGGTGGGGCCCAGTAAAGGACCGAGTGCAAGAGGATGGGGAAAAAGTGAGAGGCCAAGAGAGGCTCAGGTGAGTGGTAATAGTTATTCATGGTTTTTTTGTTATTAACTTGCTCTAATAGCGCAAGAATAAGCCAACCTGGATGTGGTCGCCATCCCTGCATCCACCTTGCGAGATGTGCAAGGGATGTTGGGATGACTGTGAAGTCCCGAGGATAGGGGCTGCATGCAGTTGGTGTAATGCGTGGAAGATGGGGTGTTCTCTGGCAGCCCCTTGGCAATGGAAAGTCAAGAGCTGGTGTGAAAGGCAACAAATTCCCACAGTGATGTGTTCTTCCAACTGGGCCAAAAGGCCACTATGCCAGGTTATCTGGCATTAGTCTGTGGGCACTATTTAAACAGCAACTTGTTACATGTATTCACCAACCATTGCAATGGTATGTAACAGTACCTTCCCCTTAGGTACCGAGCCCTTGAGGTGCCACAGTGATGATATCTTAACAGGTTTCCCAGGCCTGTTGCTTCTCCCAAGCACTCTAATTACTGTTTGACATAGCAGACCCCCATGATGTCATGGACCATCATGTAAGCCAGGGTTCCTGGGGTCCAAGTGATTGCAAGTCTGTGGGCACTATTTAAACAGCAACTTGTTACATGTATTCACCAACCATTGCAATGGTATGTAACAGCTGGGAGGAAATCAAGTCAGAAAGTGAGGGGAGGCAGAGTGAGGAGGAGAAGACAGAGGAGGAGGATGAGGAAGTAAAGGAGCCACCGTGGAAGAGGCCAAGGCAGGCCTGCACTATGCAGCTGAGCAGGAGGGCATCTAAGGTCCAAGTCCCATGGGCCAAGATATTGGGAGGAAGGCAGATGGTAGAGCTACTGGAGGCACTCCTGATGGGTCAGGAGAGGATGATTAGCATCCCGCTCCTCATGGCAGAGAGGGATCCGGGAGGGTCCAAGGATATGGAAGATTCGGGAAGGGAGGAGGATGAGTTGAGAGATAATGGGGATGATCAGATAGATGAGGAGGGAGGTAGTGAGAAGGAGGATAAAGGGAAGGGGAAGCAGAGGGAGGATGAGGATGATATGGATCAGGATAGTGAGACTATGAAGTAGTCTCAAAAATCTACAATTTTTTCTATTTTTTTTTTTGACTGAAAAAAGAAAAGGTGTGTGAGGGGAAATAACAAGTGAGGCGGGCCAAGATGTTCCAGATTCCTGGCTGTGGTAAATGGAAAGTGTCAGGGGACAACCCTTTCCAAATCCTAGATCCGAGTCTGAAACCCTGTTTCAAACTCTGCTCCAAATCTGAGATTGGAAACAAGGGTCTGAGGACAGGAAAGGAATACCTCAGCCTTTGTACCTAGGTGATATCCACAGACCCTGTTGTCTGCTGAACTCCCACAGTATCCATCATCCCCATCATCGTCTGTGCCACCATCCACACCATTTCCACACTGCCCACAATATCTGTGACCTCCCATGTAATCGACAGATAAATCTGTACATGGACGATGCTCCAAGGGTCAAGAGTTTAGGAACTGCCAGACGGAAACTGGAATAGGTTTAGCACAGTGATTGGAACCAGGAATAAGTGCCCAAACCCCAGATTTAGTACCAGGAGGTTGGCCCTACAGACTCCGATGAATAGATCTGTAAGCTAGTGCACAGACCACTTACATAAAGAGTATAAGAAGGGCTCACCAGCAGCGGGATCCTTAGACTTTCCTCTTCGGATTCCCCCTGCCTAGGTGAGGGCCCCATATGTATTTAGGTAGTAATTGTAATTAAACTTCAGATTCCCCCTGCTTAGGCCTCTCTCTGTGAGATAGCTCTGAAGAAGTCCGGAGGGTTGCCCTTACAGAAAGAACAAAGGGGGTGATAGATGGACTGAAAGATGTCCAGGATGGGGGTGTTCATAATGTCAAAAGTGGAGGGTTGGGATGGTTGTGAAGGGATGATGTAAGAGCAGAACTGAGGGAACAGAGGGAGTTAAGGATGGGACGGAGAGTGGAGATGGGTGAATGGAGGGGTTTTTGGGAGAGGGGCATCTTCAGGAGGGGAGATTGCATAGTTCAAATGGTTTCTAGCTGGTCACCACCCCCCTCTTTTAGGTAGATGTCCCATCGTCTACTAAAGGTGTCGGCTTCTAGCTGAGAAGAGTGGAAAAGAGTTGTGAGAGCATAAAATGCAAATATACTGAATGGATGAAACAAGAATGGATGGGGACGGATGGAAGAGACCTTGGCCAAATGTGCCAAATGGTGCCACTGACCGAGAGGTCCTGGCTAAAAAACTTGCCAGCCATTCTGGTATACAAGCATGCACAAGGCAGTTGCATTGACTAGGGCTATTGGCAGAGCTTCCAGTGACAGAACAGGATCCTGGGTGAGGCTTTTGGAGCAGTGGCAAGTGCCAACTGGACTGAGGCTATCGGGACACACCGGAAGGCATTAGTGGCTTGATGGAATGTAATACTGCCCAATACCCTGTTAATC
Source organism: Chroogomphus rutilus (assembly GCA_003314275.1). NCBI lineage: Eukaryota > Fungi > Basidiomycota > Agaricomycetes > Boletales > Gomphidiaceae > Chroogomphus > Chroogomphus rutilus. Next base: position 17,689 of record QLPI01001237.1, read on the forward strand.
AATAGGGAATGGCACGGGTCACCCACGGGTCAAATGTGGGTGACCCGCACCCAACCCATGGGAAACCCGAACCTGTCAACCCATGGGTTTTTTCCCACAGGTCGACGGGTGTCGGGTGCGCGGCGCACCCGCACGCCTGCGGCGCGTTTGTGTCGTATGTCGCATTCGTGCTGACACGAACACGCTGTACGTGCACGTGCCAACACAAACGCGCAGTACACGGACGTGCCGACATGAACGCGCCGACATGAACGAGCCGACACAAACACGCCGACATGAACGCGCTGTACGTGTACGCGCCGACTCGAACGTGCCGACATGGACGCGTTATATGCACACGCGCAGACGCGCTGTACGTGCATGCGCCGACACGAACATGTTGTACACGTGCACATATGGCTCATTGGTGTCGGCGCGTGCATGTCATATGGTGCGGCGCGTGTGTGTCGTATGCGCGTGCGGCGCGTGCGTGTGTGTCGTATGCGCGTGCGGCGCGTGCATGTGCGGCGCATGTGTGTGCGGCATATGTGTGTCATATGCATATGCGTGTCGTACGCGCACACGTACGACAGGAGCGAGTGGCCGGTTGGGTGTCGTACGCGTGCGCATGCACGCGTACATGGTTGAGGCGCCGGGTTGGGCCGGGTCACGGGTGCTCTGGGCTTGACCCACACCCACACCCAAGGGCACCTGACCCGGTGACCCGTGCGGGTTGGCCAAACCCATGCTATTCCCTATTAATCAACAGATTATAGCAGGTGAGCAAGTTATGACTGAATTTTGCCAACCGACGGATCTAGTAACATGATAGACAGATGGGTGGATGGAGATTGTCCAGATGGAAGATCTAGTGGACATGTCTATATATTCAGTGATAACCGAATTAGCAGTACTGGATCAAGCATTCTAAAGAAAAATGAAGGGGTAGCTGTGAACAGATGCTGATGTGATCAAGCATGCAAGGTGGGTTGCCAAGAATATTTGGCACTCAATCAAATGACAGAAGGAATTAAAATGAAGAAAATAGAAAGACATAGCAGCATTAATCTAATCCTCACTACTGGCATCTGCCGAGTCAATGCAACTCTCGGTGTGCTTAGAGGCCAACAGGTGGCAAACTAGTTTTTGGTTGCTGTTGCTGAGTCTTCAGCATTAACGTCCAAGGCATCAGTTGCCTGGGGGGCAGAGTCGGGAGTGGTAGTTGCACAGGTTTTTGTTTCTTTAGGGCATCCGGCAATTTTGTGATTTCTAGCAGCACAAAAGAGACACAGGTTGTTGTCCATACGTTTCTGTCATTCAGTTAGGAGGAGCTTGCCATCCTTGCCGAGGATCTTGGTTTACTCAGGTTGCTTGGACTGAGATTTTTTACTGTCCTCATTCTTTGACATGTTCTTGTTGCTGCTGTTATTTCATGTGGGCATAATCATAAGTAAGGCACGGGAAGTAGTTTGATTCTGGGTATACTGTCAAGCTTCGGTAATGCCGAAGATGTGGGTGGGGAGCAGCCAAGTCCTGCAGGCCAGAAGTAGTGGCTTTGGCTTCAACGTACTTGTGTGTTGCACCCTACTTTCCATGTGTGCCACCAATTTGAAACAGAAAAGATACTTGGAGAGTGCCGAGGGTGCCGGCCCAAGTAGAGGACTTTACAAGAGAAAGTGGGGGGTAAAGGGGCCTAAGCCTAGTCGATACCCAGAATGAGGGAGTATGTACATGTATGTCCTACTTATATAGGATAAGAAGTGACATGTGGGATAAGGAATGTGGGACAATCAGGTATTCAGAGCATGTGGGGGTATTGTCCACAATGAGTAAAAATAGAATGGAGGAATGTAGACAGGGATAGAACAATGGAAATAGAATAATAGGGATGTGGCCAAGGATAGGACAATAGGGAGTGACTGACTATAAAACAACAGGGTTGTGGCTGAGGATAAAACAAGGACAGGATGTCCTGAGGTGGGGTGGGTCAAGGAATAAGGAACGGATGGGGTAGGATTAATGGATGGTGAATGAGGCAGAGTGGTTGAGGGGTAGGGACGGGGAATGTGGATGGTGGATGTGCCGAGCCGAGACCAGCGTGCCAAGTGACTTGTATGCAGTTTGAACACTTGTGCATGGGCTTAGTCTAACTGCTCGGTCGGTACTGCCAAATTACCAGACACTCAGTACATGTACTTGACACTATTGCACTCAGTTCAGATCAGTTGTTTGTATTTTAACTTAGTGATGCTTCACTTGAGAAAGTCTAGGAATCTAAATAATATCTCAGTCATTGGTAATGCGACTCAAATTCATTAATACCTAAATAATATCTACAGATGCATCATGTTACGATGTAGAAAAAGGACGTAATCGTAATATATTTAATCTCCCAAAGGCGAACAGTGGCGAGGTTCAGAATGGGGCTTGGCTTCAACATTATGCATTGCGCCCACTAGACCGCACGGTCCCCAATTTCGTAAAGGCGAGACAGACAGAAATGAACAGAGGAACCTTAGTCGAAATCAAGGTTGATTATCTGACTGAAGACTGAAGTACTGAGTACAAGATCTTTATACTACTTTCTAATCTATTAGGAGTCAAAGAGATTCCTATAATAGAATGAGAAAGCCGAGGATCGTGAAAAGCAAGAACGGAAATACTATGCCCCAAATAATGATCTCCTCTGTGACATTGTGGAGTGACATGTCACTCCGATTCCCAACGGAGTTACCCTAAGGAACGTAATAGCAAATCGGATATGAAAGACTGAGCGGAATTGCGAATAGATGAAAACGGAGTGAAACATAAATGAGTGGAGTGAATTGACAGGAGCATGTGATGCCAAGACAGATACACGAGGTGCATATAGTCCATGGGCTGAGGGTGTATGGTTGGATAAGCAAGCGAGGGCGGAGTTGGGCTGGAATGAATAGTCGGGCATGCTGGCGTATGGTTCCTGACAGTATCCCCCCCTTACGGCTGAGTCCCACGAGGCCGCGGAAATGAAGGTCTAGAACGGTGGCCCCGTTGGAGTTTGGAAATGCAAAAGCGTATAAGAGTGGCCGTGAGGAAGTTTGGGGGGTGACCATCGTCGACATTGCCAATGGAAGACGCTTACATCAACCCTGCCTACGTGCAGAAGCTAATGGGTCTCTACCCCTCGCCCATCACCACCTATCTCCGAGGTGAGAACAACCTCCCCATTGCCGTCCTGTCCCCCTCGTCGTCTACTATCGAGCACAGCCAGGGGCTACTCAAACAAGAGCACATTGATGTGCGAGAGCCCTGGATTGAAGGGGCAAATTCGAAAAGTGCGAAGGTGAGTAAAAATGTTGTCTCGGAATTGACTTTTAACTGATATTTGTTTTTGCAGTATGCCCATCTTCAGATGAGGTATGACGAGGGCGACGTGAACAGCATCTTTTATCGAAAGGTGAAGTTGGGTGAACAAGATGACCGTACACCCTGGTCTCGCGGATTCGTCATCCAGAAGCCTTGTGGTCACTGCAAAAAGCGAGGCAACATGTGCCTGAGGAAATGGGACTCGGATTTGGACTTGGGTGCATGCGTGTGGTGTGGTGAGAGGGGTGTAGGTTGCAGCATTAACGAGAGAGGTCGTGGTACGAGTAAGAGGAAAGGCAAGGGAAAGGTTAGGGAGCGGAATCCTGAGGATGAGGGAAGTCCGAGGTTGAAAAAGCGAGTGAGGGAAGGTACGCCAGAAGAACATGATGATGATGGTGCGGGTCCCTTGAAAAGGCCGAGGTTGGAACCCAGGGTGCGTACTCCTCTGTTCCTCCCTGACCCTCACTCCCCACTGCCTCCTCCCCCTGTCGTTGACGTGCCTCCCCAGCCTTCACCAGTCATTGCGCTGACTGCGGCACTGGTGGGGCTCAAACACTCCATCGATAAGCTTCGACGTGAGGTGGCTGACAGCAAGCATGAAAATGCCGAGTTGCAGGCCATTGCGAGCGGAGGTTAGAAACTTGTCTCTGCAAATAGGGTACTGGTCGACCAGTGCAAACGTAGTGTGGGTATCGCCTAGGCTGCAGGGTACTTGGGGCAATTGGGCTTTGGGGTCTGGAAATCCGAGGAGTGTTTTTGATGAGTGGGATGAAGATGGAGAAGAAGTAGAGTTAGGATTGTAGAATAGGAATGGATTTTATTTGTATTTTCTTTTTGAATTTTGACTTGAACGTGAAAATTGAGGGTTCAGAAATAAGAGTTGAATTGGAATAAGGAATGATGAAATGGAAACTGAGGATTGAACTTGAAAACGGAAAGAAGAAGCTGAATTGCAAGTTGAAATGAGTGGATCGGAATTGAGGATTTTATTTTATTTTGAACTTGAAGACAGAGTGAATGGAACTGAAATGTGATGGGATGAAGCTCGCCGCCTGGGGAGTGTTGAGAGAGTATAGCTGCTAAAGCATAATCTGACGCATCTGTCTCCACAATCAAGGGCAAATCAGGAGTCCAATGAGTTAAGATGGGGGCAGACATGAATGCCAGTTTCAGCTTATTAAACACATCTCTATACTCCTCACTCCAGTTCCAAGCCAGACCTTTGCGAGTGAGTCGAGTAAGAGGAGTCGTAATAGAGGAATAGTTGAAAATGAATCTCTGATAGAAGTTCGCAAATCCGAGGAATGATTGGACGTCTTTGACTTTATGCGGCTCGGGCCATTGAGTGATGCATTTGACTTTGTCTTCCGCCATCTCCGAAGTTGGAGGCACCACAAATAGCCCTAGTTAATGCAGAAGCGTTTGTTTGTGCCTGCAAACTAGAAGGTTCGCAAGCCTTTCAACTCGACCTCGCAGATCTCAAAAAATACACTCGAGGCTCCACTACGGTCGATTCCTCCGACAACCTGGATAGCATTAAACAGCATGTTCCAGAATTCTATCATGACTTCACTGATGTCTTTAGTAAACAGTGCGGTAATACTCTAGCACCCCATAGACCCTACGATCTCAAGATCAACCTTGAGGATGGCACTGCGCCCCCTCTTGGTCCCATTTACTTCCTCTCAGTATCCAAACTCAAATTACTATGAGATTTCATCGACGAACACCTCAACATGGGCTTCATTCGACCCTCAGGTTCGTCACACGGTGCTCCAGTACTATTCATACGCAAGAAGGACGGCTCCCTGACTGTTACATACCATTGTAATGGTTGGTGAATACATGTAACAAGTTGCTGTTTAAATAGTGCCCACAGACTAATGCCAGATAACCTGGCATAGTAGCCTTTTGGCCCAGTTGGAAGAGCACATCACTTTGGGAATTTGTTGCCATTCACAGTATGCCAGGTTAACCAAAGGTTAGCGGTTCAAATCCCTGTGTGCACAATAATTTAGAGGGTTATTGCAATCACTTGGACCCCAGGAACCCTGGCTTACATGATGGTCCATGACATCATGGGGGTCTGCTATGTCAAACAGTAATTAGAGTGCTTGGGGGGAGCCACAGACAGGCCTGGGAAACCTGTTAAGATATCATCACTGTGGCACCTCGAGGGCTCGGTACCTAAGGGGAAGGTACTGTTACATACCATTGTAATGGTTGGTGAATACATGTAACAAGTTGCTGTTTAAATAGTGCCCAGACTAATGCCAGATAACCTGGCATAGTGGCCTTTTGGCCCAGTTGGAAGAGCACATCACTGTGGGAATTTGTTGATGAGATTATGAGCAAATTACAGTAGGTTTGAAGAATTTATAGGCAATCTATATATTTTATCTCCTCAGTGTAGTCAATAACTGAGTGTATATTCGGAAAATATACCTATGTATTTTATCTTATAAAAAGAATAAAGAGAAATTAGCCTTAAAGGCTTGTACAATATATTATACAACTCACCTCCTCAGTGTAGTCAATAACTGAGGAGGGAGGCTTGCGCGGGTCGTGTTTCACCCGCATATACCCTGCAACCGGCCCTTGACCCTATCGAAGGTTTGAGCCAGGCTGCCGGTTCCAAATCCAGGGAGCTGGCCACGCGCGTCACGTCGTGCCCGTAAGTAGCGTACATAGTAAAGAGTGAATAACTCCCTCAATAGTGAGGGTAAAAATACAGATAAATGAGAGGAAATTTCAGAATTCAAAAGCGCACAGAGTGATACCATAATCGATATATAAATACAATATATTGAGATTGGTCTCTCAGGGGTGAGATGCAAGTTTGCACCCAACATTTGTTGCCTTTCACACATCAGTACAGCATATCTAGGTTAGAAAACTAAATGTCTCACCTCAGTCATTGGTAGTGTGACTGAGGGGAGACAAATTGTCTACTGCTCTTTATACTATGAGACTGTGGAATATTACAATAGGAAATGTGCAGCAATTGAGACAATGATAAATAGAAAGAATGAGAAAAATAAAACAATGAAGAAAAAAGAACAAATGGATCCTATGTGGACGACGCATCATCAGTAATGCCAAAAATGTCTGATTCCAACAGAAAGTATGTTGGAATATTGCAAGCTCACACCAACAATGCATCATGTGACATGTTTGCATTACATAAGTTACACAGTAGTTAAAAATTTCCTTCATCAAATTATAATCAACTCCCACATTCAAACTGCTTGCTTCAGAGGAAATTCATCAGAGATCAGTACCGTGAAGGGTTGCCCTTACACTCTGCCCATACCTGGCTTCCTCAATATACCTTATCCCTTGATTGGGCCTGAAAGTATGTAGACCCCAATGTCCATGGGCCAGGCTCCCAGTACATGAGCCAAAATTTGGATGCTCAGTTCAGCACATATTTCCAGGGCCAAGCCATGGTGCCTTAGTCCTGATAAGTCTTTGCATACCTCCCTCAGTTTGGTCCACCTCTGCCCTCTGTTCACTGTCCTCGCTCCTTGATCTAGTAGGCATCTAGCTTTGGTACTTTGGGGCTTGTTGGGTTTGTGCCCTCCTCTATGCCCTCAATCCTTTGCAAGTTTGAGATTCACAACACTGGGCTCAAAGGTTTAACATGTTAACAGTAACCTTGAAGTTTGAATCTTGTAAAAATTTGTTATATCACCTGGGAAATAATTGCACATTAATGTGAGTACTCTTGTTTGAAGCCATATTCCACCTTTGTTCCAAATCCCAAGAAACAAAGTGTTTACTTGACCCGCACAGCAGCAGTGGCTATTGTCGAGTTCAGTCCAGATACACCATATTAGGAATAGCCTAACGTCCTGCTCATTTCTTACGAACTTGTCCCAAAAGTGAGAGCCATCGACGAGCAAGCTGAGATGCATCGTATTGAAACTTTTTACCAATCGAGAGACATGGACTACAAATTCCTATAACCTAATCTTGATCGATCCACTTACTAATTCTAACAAGTGCCTCGCTTCTCTCTGGCTCACACCATTGGAACGCGATAAAATCGTGAATCGCGTCCTCGGCTACATCCAGTATGACCCACCCGTCGGCAGGGTTATCAGCCTCGATTCGCTCAGCTAGGACTTTTGAGTCGTCCAAAATTCCCTC
>QLPI01001244.1:0-28668 GCA_003314275.1 Chroogomphus rutilus
CAGTGTCAATACCGTCAAGACTCCGTTTGAAGTTTACCCAGGACGCTCGTGCAGGTCTTGCAGGATTCATGGTAGTGGAGGATCTGACATCCACCAAGCTAACATTAGACTTGGTGACCATAAATAAAAGTTTTTTACAACATCTGCCCCAAAGTCCCAAGTTCTTTCACCCCTATATCTAAGTGGGGCCACGCGCGCTGATCTCAACAGTTTGCATCACACAGGAATAGCACTACACCCTTAAACCCCCTATCCACTCTTCAAGCAGCAACATCATCACCGCACACGACATTGTATTCACCACCAATCGGAAGTCGTCCCGAAGAAAGGATCGCATTTCCGAATTGGTACTGACGCTAGTGCTAGCGCCTGAAGTAGACGACGGTGTTGCACCCGTACTTGTTGATGATCCTGACGTTGCTTTTGCTCCTGGTGTTGGGCCGGAGGACGGGGTTGTGCCCACGGATAGACCGGATGGGAGCAACGTACCTGAGACGCCAGAGCTGATTGTATTTGTCACGTTTCCGGCCCTGCGAGAAGAGAGAAAGGAGGGTGGGGATTAAATCAGTCAGGGCTCGATATTCAAGAATAGAAAGGTGGAAGTAGGGATGGTGGATGACGGGTGGGTGTACTTCCTCAAGGCAATCGAACACATGAACGAAACCCCATCTTCCTTTCCAAGAAAGACATTTCGAATACTTGCTCACCCAGGGCAAAATGTAAGTGTGTAATCCGCATTCCTCGCTGAATCACAGGCCCACAGCGCTGTCCCACTCGACTGGTCAAACGCGTACGCGTAGCTGTTCGGACAGTTCGTTTCTGATCCATCGACAGATCAGGCGAACAACCGATGGCAACATGGTACGGGCGTAATGACAGTGGGGTGGAAACGACAAAAGATGAAGGGGAAGGGGAAACGTTGATGTAAAGGGTGTGATAAAGGATGGAAGTTAATTGAGAGGTACGAGCGTCGGTGTAAAATAAGCAAGCAAATTAAAGTGCTAAGGAATAAGTCCTGTATGGATCAAGCGAATCATAAGAACGCCTGACGGGGGACATGTTGCGGCGGTATTATGCGACCCCGAACAACAGTTTGCGGATTGGCTGAGCAAACGTACTAAAATAGGAATAGTAAAATGTAAAGTGGCATTTTAGGTCAGTTATGGGTTGGAAGATGGATATGGGACAGGATCTCAATGTGAGGATGGTCGATAGACGGTAAAGGGAATGGGAGGGAGAGAAAGGAGTGTAGTAGTAATGGAGGCTGACTTAAAAAAAAAAAAAAAAATCATTCAATGATTCAACAATTCAAATTTGAATAAAAGTAGATAAAATAAAGATGGGTGTACAAAAAGGCTGGAGAGCCTTTGAATGAGGGTCAGATAGAAGGACGGGAAACCCCGTCGAGTCGAGCGGGCCTTTCAGAGGAGCGGGACCTGAGTTTTAGATTGAGGGAGGTGAGTATAGTGGCCATCGATGAGCGTGAGATCAAATAACAGTGTACAGCGACCCCGCCACCGTAATACATTACAAGGTGGTGCCAATACACATGTCAACACCCCACACCCAACATCACCAAACTGAGACTTATAAAATGGGAAAAAAGTAAAACAAAATAAAACATAGAGGATGTGAAAGAATGAAAGCGAGAGAAATACACACAGTTCGGCCCAAGATCCACTGGACAGTCCGCCACTGGACAGCCAGCATTGTTCGTTATCCGCAAAGGGAGATTGTACCCATCTACGAGAGATGCTTTGAACGGAAAAAGCACAGAAGTTAGTTTATGAGGTTAGCTGAGGTTGAAAGGAAATTTTGGATTGCAGTTGAATCCAATTTCGAATGCAATTCGCAATCCCCCCATCCTTAACGCCACAGATGGGACCCAACAATCCTCCCACACACACCAAAAAAGGACGTACTATCATAAAAATCCTGATTCCCATCCCCGCTCAACGTCCACTCTGCGACGCTAGCAGAGGGAACACCGGTCCCAGTATGGGGGTCACATAGAAGGCCGCCTGGGGTTGAGAGTGCGTTAACAAATCGGTGCGTTGGTACATCGTGATCGCATATAATATCACTCACCATTGCATCCCCCATCTAGACACGAGTTCGGTCCTGGATTAGTCGAAAAATCGCAGTTGCGACGAACCTACGCATCCCATTGTATTGCACAGCCATTTTCAATTTATTATCATCATCATTACATTGGAAGATATGAATAAGTGGGTAAGAGAAGGATATAGATGAATAATAGCGGGAGTAAAATGTGCCCATCAATCATAATCACGCACATACCCAAATGCGACCCGTTTTCCAATTATTTGGTACCTCGAAACTGACCGACGTAGACGGCACAGCTTGCCATCTATATAGAGTCCGATATTATATTATTATTATTTCGAACGTCTAGCAGCAGTGCGGGAAGACAAAACGGAGTTTTATTAACACCACTCACCCAGTGGTCATATTGGGAGTCGCAGAACCAGCATTGAGGTCGGTGAACAAGGCGGGCCTGCGGATGTAATCAGAAACCACATTTCACACTCAAAATAAAATCAAGTCAGTATGACAAGCATAGGGTCATACACATTATCAATCAATAAAAACCAAACAACAACCGCTATCTCCGACACATGACTCGATCGTACTAACCAAATTGTCAAAGGACAATTATTTGTAACAGTAAACGTGCGTGCCGAATCAGACTTGACACTGTTTGGAATCTTGCGAGTTCGCCACCACAACATGTCATGTGACGTGTTTGCATTACATAAGTTAAGCTGTAGCTAAAATTTTCCCTCATCAAATTATATGTAACCATCACCCACATTCTAACTGCATGCTTGAGGGGAAATCCAACATAATTTGACCACACCCATATTGGATGACTTGAGTGTACTGACTCATCCCCTTAAATGCCTTCTTGAAAACCACAAAACTATACTCCATCTGAATTACCCCTGTTATGTCTGAAGACCACAATCCAACATTTGCTGCACTTACCAATAGGAACTATGCAGAATGGGAGATATGTGTTGGGAATGATACCGGTAAGCATAGAACACAGGGTCATGTTGATGCTCCCATTGGTAGATGCTGGGATGACTACAACCAGCAAGAGGCCACAATCATGACCCAAATCTTCACCACAGTCCCTAACAGTGTTCTTATCAAAGTGAGGAACCTGACCACAGCAAAGGAGGTCTGGGATGCAGTATGTGCAAAGCATGAGATGAAGGCACTCACTTTCAAAGTGTCAAGCACCAGGAATGCCAATGATGCGTGGGCTAAGCCCTATTGCAATAGTGCCAACTTCAGGATGTTGGCGGGAATCGGCCAAGTCCTGTAGACTGATCGGAGTGGCTTGGCTTCAATGTAATCATGTGTTATGCCCTACTTTCCATGCGTGCCACTAATTTGGAACAGAAGGGAAACCTGGGAGAGTGCCAAGAGTGCTGGCCCAAGTAAAGGATTTCAGACAGCGAATGAAGAACTATCTACATACATTCACTACTTATATAGGTTAAGAAGCAAGATGTGGAACAGGATGGCATAAGGAATGGAGAACAATAAGGTATGCAGAGCATGTGGAGGTATTGTCCACAATGATCAGAAATAGAATAAGGAATGTGGATGAGAATAGAACAATGAAAATAAGATAATATAAATGTGGCCAAGAATAGGATAATAGAAATTGACCGAATATAAAACAATAGGGTCATGGCCGAGGATAGAACAATGATAAAATGTCCTGAAGTAGAATGGGCTGAGGAATAAGGAATAAACGGGATGAGGATTAATGGATAATGAGTGGAGAAGAGTGGATGAGGGATAGGAATGGGGAATGTGGATGATGAATATGTCGAGCTGAGACCATCATACCAAGTGACATATGTGTGGCTTGGTCACTTGCGTTTGGAATTAGACTGATCGTTCGGTTGGCACTGCTGAGTTACCGGATACTTGGTACATGTACTTGACACAAAGTAGACATATGGCTCCAGATGTATGAGCTAAAGTGTGAGGACTAGGGAATAGCATGGGTTAGGGTAACCCGCATGGGTTACCAGGTTGGTTATCCTTGGGTACAGGTGCAGGTCAAGCTGAGAGCACCTGCAACCTGGCCCAACCCATGGTGTCACATGTGTATGTAGGACACACATGTGCTACATGTGCACATGTATGGCATAAATGTGCCATATGTGAATGCATCACACATGCCATATGCACATGTATATGACACACACTATGTGCATGCATATGACATGCATACACCATATGCATGTGGGTGTGGCACACACGTAACACCTGTCCACTTATGGGAAAAACCCATGGATTGATGCGTTCAGGTTTCCCATGGGTTGGGTGCAGTGTTGTAATAAGTGCAGTAGTTTAGAACAGGTAGCTTAGTGAAAGGGTGTCAAGTACACATACTGAGTATCCAGTCACTTGGCAGTGCCAACTGAATGATTAGCCTAATTCCACGTGCAAGTGACCAAGCCACACATATGTCACTTGGTATGTCGGTCTCGGCTCGGCACATTCACTATCCACATTCCCCATTCCTATTCCTCATCCACTCTTCCCCATCCATTATCCATTAATCCCCACTCCATTTATTCTTTATTTCTCAGCCCATTCTACCTCGGGACATTCTTCTATTGTTTTATCCTCAGCCATGGCCCTATTGTTTTATATTCAGTCACTTTCTATTATCCTATTCTTGGCCACACTCTTATTCTCTTATTTTCATTGTTCTATTCTCATTTACATTTTTTAAATCCACGTGTCAGGCATTTAAGGAAATACTTCTGGAAGGGTTCCATAGGTTTCTGAGGGGTTCCATGGAGGAGATCATGGTTCCAAAGTCGAAGGGGGGTCGAGGGTCAGATTTGCAGATGGATGGAAGGATGGGAAGTAGACAGGAAGCACCAGGGACTTAGGGTGAAGTCGATCATGGCAATGAGTCAATACAACTAGTCATTAGGTGTTCAAAGTCAGAGGAACTTGGCTTCAACTTATGTGTTGTGCCCTCCTCGATCATCTATCCCTAATTTCATAAAGTCGATAAGGCAAATGGACTAAGTCAGAAAAGTACCAGAACTGAATTGGGACTAGGACACAAATTAAGTTGATATTTGTACTGGTGAATAGTCCAGTCGACTGGAGGTTATATATGTACATGTAGCTACTCCTTGTATTATCTACTTGCCAACTAAAAACAAGGGAGGGAAGGGAATACAAGGGGTCAATAGAAAGGTGAAAACAAGGGAGCAAGGTACATGATGATCTCACGAGTCACCTATCACAGGAGCAGAACCTTGGCCATGGAATCATGGGGGGGTCGGGATTGCAGGAACTTTGGATTGTCAATGGAATTGCGGAAAATGGTCGTTCCAGGTTTTGTGGTCAGAAAGGTCCCAGAAAGGGAGCGGATGGTTTGGCGGGAATTAAAATGGTTTACTGGAGCCAAGATAAGGATTGCGGAAGTCGGAGTCTATAGGCATGTTTCCCCACCTTCTGTTGAATGGTATAAGGTCCCAAATATCGGTGGCTCAACTTCTGCGAGGGTCGCTTCGTTTGGATGTCCGAGGTATCTAGGTATACTCGATTGCCTTCTCAGAACTCCGGTGCTGGGGTTCGGCGTCGGTTGTAATATCGTGCCATATCGTCTTTTGCTTTTGCCAGTGCCGACCTTGCCTCTTCTAGTGATTGCTCCATTCGGTCTTTGAACTCATTTACTGTTTCCGTTCGTGATTTCGGCTGTTGCGGTTCAAAGCCCATCCATGGGTGTCGCCCTGTGTCTAACATGAAGGGAGTTTGCTGCGTGGCTGAATGTATGTGATTATTGTACTGGAATTCTGCCATTGGTAGGAGTTCATCCCAATCATCCTGTCGTTCATTGATAAAGACTCGGAGATACTGTTCTAACTCTTGGTTGACACGTTCCGTCTGGCCATCTCCTTGTGGGTGATAGGCTGTTGTTGCTGCAAGCTTGATTCCCAGGAGTTGGTAGAGTTCGCGGGTGAACTCCGAGATGAACTGAGGTCCTCGGTCCGAGACAACTTGTTTCAGAACTCCATGCAGCTTCCACATGTGTGTTAGATAGAGTCGTGCAGCTCCCAATGCTGTGATGGTGGTGTTTGTGGGGAGGAAGTGGGCTCTTTTGCTCACCGAGTCAACCACATTCATGATTGCATCGTGTCCATGGGCATCTGGCAACTCCACTATGAAATCCACGCTGATAGTGTCCCACCGAGTTTCAGGGATGGGGAGTGGTTCCAGCTCTCCTATCGGGCATTGTCTCCGAATTTTGGTCCATATGCAAGAGTCGCAAGTTTTTACATACTGTCCTATGTATCGTGACATCTGGGGCCACCAGTAGTTCCTGGAGATCAGCTCCAGTGTTTTCCATCTACCCACATGTCCGGCTACTCGTGTGTCATGGTGCTGAGAAACGATGCATCTCCGAAGGTCCCGATCGTTTGGGACATAGATTCTCCCTCGGAACTGTAGGAGACTGTCTCGTTCCATCCATTTGGCAAATCGTACGGATTTGTCGTGCCCTCGTCGGAGTTCTACAATAGCCTTGGCTATCGGATCTTCCATGTCCGAGGCCCGAAGCTTCGATCGTATATCCAGCAGGATATCTCTTTCTTCCTCGATCGCCACAACACCCTCCAGGGCTCAGATTGCGAACAGTTCTGGTCGGAGGAGGATCAAATCCTCGTTATCCTCCAATCCCGACCTGTGGTCTGATCTTCTGGAGAGTGCATCTGCCTTGCCCATACTTTGTCCTGGTCGGTGGTGGAGCGTAAAGTCAAAATGAGACAGGAAGAGGGACCATCGAGCCTGTCTTCGGTTCAGCTTTTTTGAAGTTCGGAAGTATTCCATATTTTTGTGGTCTGTCCAGACTTCAAACTGGAGTTGCGTGCCCTCCAGGAAGTGCTGCCATTCCTCCAGAGCTCGGATGATGGCCAACATTTCTTTGTCATGGATTTCATAGTTCCTTTCTACCGGACTCAGGCTTTTGGAGAAGAAGGCAATTGGGTGCCACTAGGGAATAGCACGGGTTTGGCCAACCCGCACGGGTCACCGGGTCGGGTGCCCTTGGGTGCGGGTGCGGGTCAAGCAGAGAGCACCCGTGACCCGGCCCAACCCGGCGCGTCAATCATGTACGCTTGCGCATGCACGCGTACGACACCCAACCGGGCACTCGCTCCTGTCGTACGTGTGTGTGTACGGCGCATTCGTGCGTGCGCATACAACGCATCTATGTCAGCGCGTTCGAGTCGGCGCGTACGCGTACGGCGCGTTCGAGTCGGCGCGTACACGTACGGCGCGTTCGAGTCGGCGCGTACGCGTACGGCGCGTTTGAATCGGCGCGTACGCGTACGGCGCGTTCGAGTCAGCGCGTTCGAGTCGGCGCGTGCGCGTAGAGCGCGTTCGTGTCGGCGCGAACACGACGTACGACACGAACGTGCCGCAGGCGTGCGGGTGCACCGCGCACCCGACACCCGTCGACCCGTGGGAAAAAACCCATGGGTTGATGGGTTCGGGTTTCCCATGGGTCGGGTGCGGGTCACCCACATTTGACCCGCGGGTGACCCGTGCCATTCCCTAGGTGCCACATTCCATCTTCTGGTGACTGCTGCAAGATGGTGGCTCCTGTGGCAAAGTCTGAGGCATCTGCTTCTACTCTGTATGCCCGGGAGTCATCTGGGAATGTCAGTATCGGTGCCGAGGTGATAAGTTCTTTAATCCGTTGGAGTGCTGTCTCCTCTTCCTCTCCCTACTTCCACAGTTCCCCTTTCTTTGTGAGATTGAAGAGTGGTCGAGCATGAAGGGAGAAGTCCTTGATGAAGCGTTGGTAGATAGTGATTGGTGCGGGTATTGGAAACCCGTGCGGGTAGCGGGTACGGGTAGCGCGGGTAAGGGTCAGGGTCAGGATTTCCAACCTGGCCCAAACCCATACCCGTTCACGGGTACACTTATATAAGCAAGGTTCAGCACTAACCTCACTTATATAAGCAAGGTTCAGCGCTAACCTCACTTATATAATGTGACTGTACTCAAAATCAATATAATTTTGTATTTTAAAAATTCAAAATTTATTTAATATGTTTTGTGGCTGATGTAATCGAGGTTCAGTGCCAACCTTGCTTACATCAGCTTGGTGTCAAACCACATACACATACCCTCAGTCGGCCTGCCCACTGTGCAACGCTACCAACCTTCGACGGACGGACACTACGACATACCCAACGTCGGCCAAGTGGACCGGATGCTACCACATGATCCATCCCCAAAGTACCACCTCCAGCATCCCGTGCTCATCTCGGCAGATATACTGCCCCCAAGAGCTTCATGCCATTTGTCGTCTTCAGCGCACCCACCCCTCAAGCCGTACATTGTCCAGCCTGTTGTTGTTATGTCTACTCACGTCTGTGTAGGGGTACTACGAATCCTACGGTTACGCTGACGACATGGACTCGTATGAGCCGCGCTACTATGGCAAATCTTACTATGGCAAATCTTACGAAAAGCCCTACAGCAAATCATACAGCGCGCCCACTCCTATTCTTACGACCCAAGTGGCGGCCAAACTGACGCACTCACTAATTCTGCTGGCCCCAGTCCTCTTGGCCCCAATCCTGCTGGCCCCAATCCTGCTGGCCCCAATCCTGTTGCCCCCCACCCGGTCGGCCTGATTCCCATCCTTGGCCCAAATCCCATCTCATACATGTGCACGTATGGCGCGTACGGCGCATATGGCGTGTGTGGCGCGTATGGCACATATGGCGTGTGTGGCGCATACGGTGCATATGGCGTGTGTGGCGCGTATGGCACATATGGCGTGTGTGGCGCGTACGGCGCATATGGCATGTGTGGCGCATACAATACGTATGGCGCATGCGGTGAGTGAGGCGGCGAGTACGATGCGTACGACGCGTAGGGCGCATATGGCGTGTGTTGCGCGTACAATGCGTATGGTGCATGTGGTGAGTGAGACGGCGAGTACCACGTGTACGGCACGTACGACGCATAGGACGCATACGGCGGTGTGGTGCATACAATGTGTATGGCGCATGCGGTGAGTGAGGCAGGGAACAGGTGAGCACCTATTATTGCTTTACAAACCATCGACTCTCCACTTACACTTTTTTGTGATTAGGGTCAGGGGAACACTTGATGCTCCAGCTTGTCTTCGCCTGAGCACCCATATGTGTGCTCTCAGCACATCGTCAATGGTCCTCGGGCCTCAGTTTCAAGGCAGCTGGCTCTGGAGCAGGTATATTTCCTTCACGTTCACCGCGTGAGATCGCCACTTTTGATCCAGAGGGGAGAGAATAGTGTTCTTAGCCATGAACAGGTGAAGTAATTCATTTTGCTCTCTTAATGAGCGTAACATGAATGTGGCATGTATGGATACAGGCACTTGGGCAGTGCAAGGCATATTTGGTGGCCAACCTCCCACATGCGACGCTCATGTGTGCCGCGTCAACAGCATGGACGTGGCACGGGGGTGTGCTCGTGCATTTGTGGGAAGCTGAAATACAGCCCTCTTGGATGGATTTGGCGATGGGAAGTCAGAACAGACAGGATGGAAGAGCCTACAAGGTGATTATGTCATTGTGCTGCTTCTGGAAGTACATTAGACCGCATACGACACCTCATGTGTGTGTGTGGTGTGTGCATGTCGTATGTGCATGCATATGAGACCTACATGTGCGCGTGCAGCATGTGCATGTTGCGGGGTTGGCCAATCCTGACCCTGACTGCATTGGGGTTGCTGGTAGCCCCATCCTGCCTTCTGGGAAGCCTAGGTGCACTTGCCTCTGTGTGTATGTCATCTATACCTAAGGCAGATGTGTACCTGGGTGTATCAGAGGTAGGATGCTGTTTGCATTGGGGTTACTGGTAGCTCCATCCTGCCTCCTGGGAAGCCCAGGTGCACTTGCCTCTGTGTGTATGTCATCTATACCTAAGGCAGATGTGTACCTGGGTGTATCAGAGGTAGGATGCTGTTTTCATTGGGATTACTGGTAGCCCCATCCTGCCTCCTGGGAAGCCCAGGTGCACTTTCCTCTGTGTGTATGTCGTCTATACCTAAGGCAGATGTGTACTTGGGTGTATCAGAGGTAGGATGCTGTTTGCATTGGGGTTACTGGTAGCCCCATCCTGCCTCCTGGGAAGCCCAGGTGCACTTGCCTCTGTGTGTATGTCATCTATACCTAAGGCAGATGTATACTTGGGTGTATCAGAGGTATGGTGTTGTAGCTCAGACAACTCAAGCCCTTATGTGTATTGATTCTTAGAGCACACTTTATTTAGTGAAGGATGCTGATATTGAGGCTGCATTGGGGGATGAGGTCACCAATCCTGAAGAGGAGCGTACTATGGGTTGGGATACTATTAGGGGTAATATTCTATAAATTCTGAATTTTTATAATAAGAAAACATATTAAATTTCAGTACTGGGTCAATTTATACCCATTGTGAGTGGCAGGTAAGTGCAATACCTGTTGAACCCACAGGTAAGAACAATACCCGTTGTGGGTCACGGGTAAATGCAATACCCATTGAACCCACGGGTACCCGTACCTGAGGGTTACCTGTGCCAATCACTATCGGTAGAAGTTGGCAAATCCGAGGAATGACTGGATTTCCTTTCGGTTTTTTGGAGTTGGCCACTCCGTTACCCCTCGGACTTTGACAGGGTCTATTTCTACCTTTCCTTCTGAGATGATGAGTCCCAAATACTCGAACCGTGTTCTTTCGAACTCACACTTTTCCTTCCGAAGATAGAGTTTCTGTTCTCGAAGTCGTTCCAACACCTGTCATGTGATTTTTCTGTGTTTGGTCAGGGTCCGAGAATAGATGAGGATGTCGTCGATGTATATGCAGACGAGTCCTGCTAAGATGAGGTCTTGGAAAATATCGTTCATCATCGTTTGAAAAGTGGCCGGACTGTTGGTAAGTCCGAAGAACATCACCAGTGATCGGAAGTAACGAAAAACTCAGAGGAGGTCAAAGGGCCAGAAGAAGAAAAGGAAGGAGAGGATTTTGGACTCGGCAGTGGGTGAAATGTGTGCCCCCACTGCCTGTACATAATAGATTCTTGTGTTTGAAAGAGGAGAGTGACATGATCTCTGCACGTCCCTTCCCCAAAGAACAACCATCTAAAGACGCACAAACATCAGAGATTCCACCGAAACAATCTCAGACAAAGCTCCGAAAATGGGAGAAATGACTTCCAAAAAAATATGTGGTTGCCACCACCCCAAGTCCAAAATCTCTGGTCATCAAAGTAGAAATTCAGACAACAGATACGGCAGAAATCAAGTCTGGACCCGCTCTCATAGATTGCGGGGCCACAGGACAGTTCATGGACCGAGGATACGTAGAACGACATCGTCTCACCACTCAGAAGCTGCAAAGGGCCATTCTGGTCTACAATGTGGATGGATCACCGAACAAGGCTGGAGCCATCAGAGAAGTCGTCGACGTGATCCTCCGAGTAGATGGACACACGGAGCGTACCACCTTTGCAGTCACCAACCTGGGAAAACAAGACCTTATCCTGGGCTTCACCTGGCTGGAAGAGCACAACCCCGAGATTGACTGGCAAACTCGGAAAGTCAGCATGAGCCGATTGATGAGATTATGAGCAAGTACAGTAGGATTGGAGAATTCTTTAGGCAGCTATTTAATTTATCTCCTCAGTATAGTCAATAACTGAGTGTATATTCGAAAATATACCTATTTAATTTATCTTACAAAAGAATTAAAAGAGAAATTAGCCCTGAGGCTTTGTACATAATATTATACAACTCACCTCCTCAGTATAGTCAATAACTGAGGAGGGAGGCTTGCGCGGGTCGTGTCTCACCCGCATATACCTTGCAGCCAGCCCTTGACCCTATCGAAGGTTTGAGCCAGGCTGCCGGTTCCAAATCCAGGGAGCTGGCCACGCTAATCGCGTCGTGCGTGGACAAGCGCCCGTAAGTAGCGTACATAGTAGAATACGAATAACTCCCTCAATAATGAGGGTAAAAATACAAATAAAATTGTGAAAAATAAAGAGTTCAAAGGCGCACAGAATGATACCGAAATCGATATGATACTACAATATATTGAGATTGCTCTCTCAGGGGTGAGATGCAAGTTTGCACCCAACACCGATGTCCGGAGAAGTGTCATGCCTGCCAAGCGGAGGTGCGAGATGAGCGCAAGAAGGAGCAGGAGCTGAAGAAACAGATCTGAGCATGTCGAAATGGCCCATTTCCGAAGCTCCTGGAGGAAGGAGACTCAGAAGAGGAAGGTGTAGAGACAGATGAAAGGAGTGATGAGGAAGGGGACCCGCTGGATGATCTAGAGCCTGGAGACAGAGTGATGTATGTGATGCTCCCGTCAGAAGGAGAGCATGTCCAAGTCACCCAAACCGCCTCCCAGAGATTGGCAGAGGCCCACTACAAAAATATCCAAACGGAGGTGGAAATCCCAGAGTACCTCCAAGATTTCAAAAGTGTCTTCGCCAAGGAATCCTTTGATGAACTCCTGGAGGGAAAGATCTGGGATCATGCCATTGAACTGGAGCTGGGGGCCAGTCCAGTGAACTGCAAAGTGTACCCCATATCCCCATTAGAACAAACCGAACTAGACACCTTCATTCAGGAGAACCTTCAAACTGGGCGCATCCGACCTTCCAAATCTCCGATGGCATCCCCGGTCTTCTTCATCAAGAAAAAAGAAGGATCCCTCCGGCTCATCCAAGACTACCGAAAGTTGAACGCAATGACGGTGAAAAATCGATACCCACTCCCCCTCATTCCAGAGCTGGTCAATCAGCTCAAAGGAGCTAAGTACTTCACAAAGTTAGATGTCCGATGGGGATACAACAATGTCCGAATCAAGGAGGGAGACGAGTGGAAGGCTGCCTTTTGGACAAACCGAGGACTGTTTGAACCTTTCTGCCAGGTTTAGAAGTTCTGGTAGCAACTCCAGTTTTTCTTCCATGCTTATTGTTCGAATGTCGAAGGATAATGGGCAGTCCCGTACGTAGTGGCCAGGCTTCCTGCACCGGTGACAAACTCCAATGATAGTCTCTTTTGCTCAGGCCCGATCTACCTCCATCAGTGTTGGTGTTTCCTTTTGCATAGTTGTAGATGGGTCTAGCAGATAGGGTTTCCTGGGGTTTGATGAGATTATGAGCAATTTACAGTAGGTTTGAAGAATTTGTAGGCAGTCTATTTTATTTATCTCCTCAGTGTAGTCAATAACTGAGTGTATATTCGAATAATATACCTATTTTATTTATCTTACAAAAGAAATAAAAGAGGAATCAGCCCTGAGGCTTTGTACATAATATTATACAACTCACCTCCTCAGTGTAGTCAATAACTGAGGAGGGAGGCTTGTGCGGGTTGTGTTTCACCCGCATATACCCTGCAACCGGCCCTTGACCCTATCGAAGGTTTGAGCCAGGCTGCCAGTTCCAAATCCAGGGAGCCGGCCACGCTAGTCGCGTCGTGCGTGGACAAGCGCCCGTAAGTAGCGTACATAGTAGAACATGAATAACTCCCTCAATAATGAGGGTAAAAATACAAATAAAAGTGAGAAAAATTAAGAGTTCAAAAGCGCACAGAGTGATACCGAAATCGATATAATATTACAATATATTGAGATTGGTCTCTCAGGGGTGAGATGCAAGTTTGCACCCAACAGGGTTTTCCCGCGCTTTAATATCGGAGAGTCGGTTGGAGAAATATGATGATATCCCTATAGATTTACTGTGAATTTATCTATATTTATCTATAGGGAAAGTATTGCCCTATGGCAATTCTACTGGGAGCTGAGTCCCGGGTTTACTCTCCGCTTAGGTGCCGTACCAGGAATCCGGCCTGGGTGCCAAAGCGCCGGTTTAACGATTTGTGGTCTTCCCACAAGTTAAATATAATATGTGGTGATAGAATATAATATATAGTGATGTTGGAAACCCAACTGTGACCCGGCCTTGCTGTACGACGAGTGACTGGTGTTCTACTCCTAAATAGGAAAGTGCGCTCGGCGCTTAACC
This sequence comes from Chroogomphus rutilus, assembly GCA_003314275.1. Taxonomy (NCBI): domain Eukaryota; kingdom Fungi; phylum Basidiomycota; class Agaricomycetes; order Boletales; family Gomphidiaceae; genus Chroogomphus; species Chroogomphus rutilus. The sequence goes on from QLPI01001244.1 coordinate 14,087, forward strand.
TTCCGGTTCAGCGCGAGGCAAAGATATTTGAGTATAGCCCAATGGCCAGTGAGATGGGGGAAGAACTACAATTATAATTGCTTGTTTTACTAGTACAAATCACTACTACTTTATATAAAATAGAATACTTATTTATAAGTGAAAACTTCACGGAGTGAAGTTAGAAGCCGGCCCAATGCGGCCATACGCATGGTACACCCGCATATATGCGGTGGAAACGATATGTGTGAAAACTTCACAGGGGGAATATGGAAATAGAATATAATGGAAATAAACTGAATAAGAAGGACCACATGCCAGTAAATCCTTCCCAACGTGTCCAGCTGATGTGAGCCGGCCCTTGGTCAGGTATGGGGCCGGGTAGACAGTGTGGGGTAAAACCCGTTCCTAAAATCATGGGAATATTTATGTATCTTCCTCATAGTGTGTGGAGTCCTGGTATGGAGTCTCGTGTTGATTGGGGAATTGTTGGGGGAGATAATGGATGTTTAGTGTAGAATATATATATAAAATTGACTCAATAGTCCCTGGTTCTAACAATAGTCAGTGAAGGTGCCAGGTTTCGTCTGAAGGGTTCTGGGAGGCGCAGGGACAATATGGACATTCTCGGTGTTCCTGGAGTTGGTTTGGGAGTTATGCCATTGAAGTGGGCGGAAGTCTGGGGTTGGCTGCGATGGGTTTCTGAGAATGCTTCATTGGCCTCTTGGTCCCAAGCAACCCTTCGTGCTGCCTCATACCATCCCTCCGGGTCGTCAAAACTCGACGTCCCGCTTTCCAAGAGGGCGACTTTTGTCTGTATCCCTGGTTCGAGTCCTTGGCAGAACTTGATTACAATCATTTTGTCATCATGGTATTCCGCAAGGTCTATCAGTTCCATGAATCGGTCAATGTATTCTTCTACCGAGTCTCTTCCTTGGTACCATCCTGTCCCTTCGAGCCTTGTGAGGGCAGAGAGCTGTTCATTCTTTGGACAGAAGTTTCGTACAAAGTCGGATTCGAAGGCCTTCCAGTCCGAATAATGGGGATGTCCGTTTCTCTCGTTTCAGAGTATTTTGTTTGCAAATCGGGCTGCTCTATCGGATTTGAAGTAAGAGAGGGCCCAGTGTATCCGAGCTTGACTGTTAGGGAACTGGTCTCCGCATATTACGAAGTAGATGTTACAGGAGTTGAGGAAGGCTCTCCCTTTTTCTCTATCTCCATGGAAGTCTGTTGGAGAAGCAGGCCGAATTCTGGAGTTGCCTTGTGGGGCAACAACACTCCGAGGGTCCGAAAAATGTACACTCGGCATTGGGTCATCTTCTAAGTCTTCGGGGTTGTTTAATTTGGTCATGATTGCCCTACGGGCTTTACTTATTGTTGCATTTGCCGCTCGGTTTTCTGCCAATTCTTGTTCTAACCTCTGCAACCGCTCTTCGACATCCATGCTGGGGGTGAGAATAGTGGGGATACCTGTGGCTTCAGTTATAGAGGAGGGAGAGTCCAGTGTTTGGTATGTCCAGGAGTTGGTACTCTCCGAGTCACTTCGGTTGAGTCCAAAGCCACCTATGACTATGCTACAACACGGCTCTCGGTCCTTATTGGGGAGACTTTCCTGCTGTAAGGGCAACCCTCTTGCAGCCTCTCGGAGGTGTCTTGGAGGCAAACTAAGCAGGGGGAATCCAAAGGTTTTAATTATAACTACCTAAATACATGTGGGGACCTCACCTAAGCAGGGGGAATCCAAAGAGGAAAGTCTAAGGATCCCGCTGCTGGTGAACCCCTTTTATACTCTTTATGTAAGTGGTCTGTGCACTAGCTTACAAATCAATACATCGGAGTCTGTAGAGCCAACTTCCTGGTACTAAGTCCGAGGCTTGGGCATTTTACTCCAGGTTCTAGTCACCATGTTTAAGATCACTCCTGCTTCCGCTCGGTGGTCCCTTTGGACTTGGGTATCTTAGCCTCGGAGTTGATCGGAGTTTAAAATGGGACTTCGGAGTTGGATCGGAGTTTAGAGAGGGTCGTCCCCTGACAGTCTCAGTCATTGATGACTGAGAATATTATATTCCCATCATTCTACTTAGTAATCTCAGTCAGCAATGACTGAGATTACTAACTCCCTGTTATGGCCCATGCCCCCAATAAACCCATATTAGTCCCCACAACCACCCACACCTTTTCCGGGACTTTCCGATTGTTAAAAGTCTGGAACGATCGCTTTCTGAAAATCCATTGCATCAATCCAAAGTTCCGTAATCCCGAACCCCCGCGATTCCATGACCTAGGTTCTGCTCCTTGATAAATGACATGCAGGATCATCATGTACCTCATTCCCTTGTTCTCCTTTTTCTACTAGCCCCTTGTATTCCTTTCTCCCCCTTGTCTTTACTCGGCAAAAGATAGTATAGGGATTAGTTACATGTATATAAACCCCCAGTCGAGTGGACTATTTGCCAGTACGAATATCGACTTAATCTGCATTGTAGTTTCCAATTCAGTTCTGATAAACTTTCCGACTTTCCGAAATTAGGGACAGACAATCGAGGAGGGCACAACACATAAGTTGAAGCCAAGTCCCTTCGACCTCGAACACTCAAATGACTAGTCATACAACCTAATACCACAAACAGCTCTAAGCCCCCAGCACTTCTCATCTTTCTGCCTTTCCATCTCCATCCTCAAATCTGCAATCTCTAGTCTCTCTGTCATCGGAGTCTCGACCCCCCTCACGGAAACCCATCGGAAGCCTCCGGAAACCCTTCCAGAAGTATCTAGCTAAGCGCCTGACATGCAGATTTAACAGTATATTTGTACTCACACTCCTGATTGTCATGAGCTTGAGACCCATCACGTGTTCACAAGCCCTACAGACAATCACCCAGGCATCTGCCTGCCATCTATCTGTCCCCTGAGAACTGTCCACCCCTGGACCCAGTTTCCAGATGCCTCAGACCCTAGCACACCCTCCAGAACCTTCATCCGAGTCCATATTCTTGAGCGCAGACCTACACCCACACTTGAATATGACCAACCTGTTCTTTGTGAACCACCTCCCAGCGACTCATCAATTGTCACCCTCAGAGATGCCATCCAGCTTGGGACCATCCTCAGTAGTGCCGTCAACTTTGGGACCACCATCCGTGGCACCACCCCCTTTCGCATCTCCCCCCTATGTACCACCCCCCTTTGCACCTCCTACACTCATTGCACCACCACCCTTCGCACCTCTGTTCATTGCACCACTGCCCGCTGCACCACCATCCGTTGCACCACCGCTCGTTGCACCACCACCTGCTGCACCTCTGCCCGCTGCACCTCTGCCCGCTGCACCACCCCCTGTCATCCCACCCCATGTCATCCCACCCCATGTCATACCACCCACTGCAGCACTGCCACCTCCTGCACAACCAGGAGGGGCCCCCACCTTAGGACCAAACGATGTGCCTGACCTCACCCAGGCCATCGTTATGCTGGCAAGTAATCTGACCAGCCCCAGAAGATCAGCCCCCCATGCTTCCAAGATCTGGGACCCGGATACCTTTGACGGATCCAATTTGAGGAAACTACAAGCCTTCCTAGTACAGTGTAGTCTGAACTTCCGTGACCATCCTGACACTTTCAACTCCAATAGTGCCAAGGTAACCTATGTACTATTGTACCTGACCGGTACTACCCTGGACTGGTTTGAACCAGCCCTCACCACCCCCGACGAGCCAGATTGGCTCTATGACTATAATGAGTTCATCGCTGAACTCAAAACCAACTTTGGCCCCCACAACCCAGAAGGAGAGGCCAAAGCAGACCTCGAGAACCTCTGCATGTGTGATAACCAGCGCATCAAGAAATACGTAGTCGAATTCAATCGACTGGCCACCTATGTCCACTAGGGCAATGCCACACTCCATCGCCAGTTTTACAACAGACTTCCCAGCAGGATCAAGGATGAGATCTCTAGAGTAGGAAAACCCCACTCCCTGCTCCAACTCTGCCTCCTGTCCCAATCCATGGATGCCTGTTATTGGGAACGACAATCAGAAGTTGCCAGGGAGTCCTCCTCTACCTGGAACTTTGACTACCCCTACAACAGAGGGAGGGCCCCCACAAACACATACTCGGCCCCTAATACGGGCAATAAGACGGCCAATCCAGGCTAACCCATGACCCCATCTGGTGGCAGCAGGACTACCACAGATCTATCGTCCAAGCTTGGTAAAGTTAGAAAACTTACACTGCAAGAACGGCAATGCCACTTCAAACAAAACCTCTGCCTCTTCTGTGGCAGATTGGGCCACACAGCCAAGGAATGCCCAAGATCCACCCCCACAGTCACCAAGGGGTGCGCAGCCTCCGTGATAGAGGAAATCAAAGAAGAATCTAAAGCTTTGGGTGCTTCGGAATCCAAGGAATAGAAGCACAGGCCTCCGACTTCAGCACCAGTTGTTCGTGTTGAACACCAACAGTGCCTATGGAGTAAAACAAACAACACGTCCACTCTCTCAGAAATTTGAACACCTGTGACCAATTATTGAAGAAATTTGACCCATTTCCTCAGAAACACCTCCAACCCTCCAAAAATCCATCAGATTCTAGTTGCCCGGACACCATATGCTCACCCACTATGATCCATCGATCAACAGGGCATTGAGTACTACTTGTTTAGATCTTCATCTCAACTGATTCTTGGTACCATCAAGCCTGCAGTTTCACTCAGCACTCAATCCAACACTCCAAAAACTCCACTCAGGAAAAACCCTGACTATCACGGAACCCATACCACCCCTTAGGCAAATGGTACCATGTGTAGATTCCCTCTTGGACTAGAACCTATTGATAACATGTTAATATCTACCACTGAACCATTGACACAGTTCAAAACTGAGACTCAAAATTGCAGGACATTCTCCAAATCCTGATGACACCGCCACCGTCCAAGCAACAATCTGGTAACCAACTACCATGACCACCATGACCATTTCGGCCACCACGACCCATGACCACCGCAACCACCACGACTCCGACCATGGAGAAACTAGTTAGATGATGGGACATCTACCCTAGAGAAGGAGAAAGCAACTGGAAGCTAACCTGCATCAACTTAAGGATTTAGTCAAGAATCTCTATCTGACCCCCAAACTTCCTACTATCCCTCCACTAGGACAAAGCCCTCGAGGTCCTAAGCTTAATTGGGGCAGTAATTAAGATGGACATTACTGTGGGAGCTTCCTGACTGTTTTTCTGGGATGATTGTTGATCGATAAGCACTGATGGTCCCATCGTTTATAAAAGGGGTGTTTGCAGAACTGGGAGAGACCTTTTCCCCAATGGAGGACATGGATTCTCAACCCTCGGGAAACCTTGGAATTTTTTCCCATTTTCTCCTCTCCAGGGCATCGTTGGTGGAGTCCGAAAGGGGTCTCAAAAACGATCTGTGACGTCTGTGGGCCATTGACGGTGATGTGGTGGCATTGCAGGCTTGTGCTATCGCAATTCATGACTCCCTTGGTTTGTTGGATTTTTATGGTGACTTTTTCCCCTTTTAACCTTTTCGTAGTGCAGGGGCAGTTCCTCGACCCATTAATGTCCAGAAACCCCCCTTGTGGTTGTTCTGGGTGGGGCATTGTTCCTAGTGGTCTAGTGGTGGGGGCGGATGGTCCGGATGCCTTTGATCAGATTTCCGCGTTTTTGGCCTATCTAAACGCATTCCAGGTGGACTTGAATTATTTCCAGGGTCTCCTTGTGGCACTCGACCGCTGTCTTCTGCGTATTGTTGAGTTGTCGGAACAGCATTCGGGGGAGGTCACACTGGCTCAAAATCTTGTTGACGTGTTGTTGTCCTTGGTCGATCGGGTGGAGGGTGGTCCCAATGTTCAGTCCTTGGGTGGTGTTTGTTCCTCAGGGACCGGGGGAGTTTTGGGTGAGCCTGTCAGGTGATTCAGGCCTGGAAGGTGGACACTTGGTGTGGAGGGTCTGTCGGGTGGGAGGTCCAGGAAAGTGGGGGTTAGGAAGAGCCTCCGGGGCTGATTCGAGTGGGAACTGTTTGCATTCTGATCGGGTTGGTTCCAATCAGAGCCTGGGACGTTCCATGTTTGTAGTGAATAGATTTGTATAATTTGGGTCGTGAGTTCCATGTGTGATTTTAGGCAGCGTCGGTGTGGTTTGGGGGTGAAGTGTTCGGATTCCCAAACCGATGGGGGTTGTTTCCAGATGTTCTCCCCCTTTCTAGGGTAGATGTCCATCGTCTGCCTAGTTCCTGTGGTCGGAGTTATGGTGGTCATGGTGTTTGTGGTGGTCATGCTGGTCATGCTGGTCATGGTGGCCATGGTGGTTGTTCGCCGGATCGTCACTTGGACAGCTGTGGTGTCATCCGGATTTGGAGGATGTCCTGCAGTTTCGAGTCTCGGTTTTGACCTGTGTCAACAGTTCAGTTTGTATTAACATTTTATCAAGATAGGTTCTAATCTAGGAGAGAATCTACACATGGTACCATTTTGTCTAAGGGACGGTACAGGTTCTGCGATGGTCAGGGTTCTTCCTGAGTGGAGTTTTTCGGAGGGTCAGATTGAGTGCTGAGTGAAAACTGCTGGCTCCATGGTGCAAAGAATCAGTTGGGATGAATATCTAAACGAGTAGTACTCAATGCCCCGTCGATCAACGGATCATAGTGGGTGAGCGTATGGTGTCCTGGCAACTAGAATTCTGACGGAGTTTGGAGGGTCGGAGTTGTTTCCAAAGAAACAGGTCAAAATCTTTTCGACGATTGGTCATGGGTGGTCATATTCCTGAAAAGGTTGGATGCATTGTTTGTTTTACTCCCTGGGCACAGTTGGTGTTCAATGTGAATAACTAGTGCCAGAGTCGGGGGCCTTGCTTCTTTATTCCTTGGTTTCCGAAGCGTCCATGGCCTCAGACTCTTCTTCAACTTCCTCTGTCACAGAGGCTGCATGCCCTTTGGTGACTGTGGTGGTGGATCTTGGGCATTCCTTGGCTGCGTGGCCCGATCTACCACAGAAGAGGCAGATGTTTTGTTTGAAGTGACATTGCCATTCTTGCGGTGTAAGTTTTCTGCCTTTTCCGATTTTGGATGAAAGATCCATGGTAGTCCTGCTGCTACTGGATGGGGTCATGGGTTGGCCTGGATTGGCCGTCTTATTGCCCATATTAGAGGCCGAATACATGGTCATGGGGGTCCTCCCTCTGTCGTAGGGGCAGTCGAAGTTCTGGGTGGAGGGGGACTCTCTGGCAATTTCTGATCGCCACTCCCAGTAACGGGCATCGATGGATTGGGACAGAAGGCAGAGTTGGAGTAGGGAGTGGGGCTTTCCTACTCTGGAGATCTTGTCCTTGATCCTGCCTGGGAGTCTACACTGGACAGATGTTCGAACCTTTGCAGTAACTTAGGTGGTAGGTGTTCTGACTCTATCTTCCTCGACGCGAGAAAATGAGGTAGCTGATAGGAAATAGATTCCAGGCTGATAACTCTCTCAAATGGGAAATCAAATGGTCAGCCAAGTTGATTAACATCCTGTGGCAACGAATATGGACGTAGTGCATACCTAACACTGAATCTAGGAGACATACGAGCGATGGAAGATGTGTCGTAGATGAAGGCATAAGGAAGATTCCGAGATCGTCCGAAGTGGAACTGCCAGTGCAGTGGTCTTGCTCCGGCTCCTCATGCGACGGGGGGTCGGGCGGAATCGGTTCCAGGCGTGGAGGATGTGACGCCTAAGGCGGGGCGGTCCGTTAATCCGGTCGATCCGGTGTCGGGGCCGAGTGAGGAAGGAAAGGGCAAGGGGGTGGATTTGTTCCACCATTACGATCCTTCCGATCCTGATCCTAATCATGGTCTGTTCTACGGCGATGAATAGGGTTGTTCATAATTGTTTGAAAATAATATCATTGATGGTTTGTGGCTAGATTCGTGGTGGTCGTAGCGGTCGAGGTGGTCTTGGTCGTGGTTGTCATGGTGTCGTCACTAGGACAGGGTCGGAAAACTCGGGGGTGTCCTGCAAAATGCGAGTTCGGTAGTAACCGTATCAAGGTTTTAGTGAATTTAACATGTTATCAACAAAGGTCTAGGCTAAGCAAGAGATCTACAAGTGGTACCGCTTGTCTAAGGGGCGGTACAGTTTTGAGGGTCACGATTTCCTGAGTGGAAATTTCTCGGGGGTCGAATTTGAGCGCTATGGCTCGGGTACCAAGAATCAGTTCGGACGTAGGCTAAACAAAGTAGTACTCGATAGGGTGATGTGGGTGGCTAGTCGATTGAATTCGACTACATATTTTGTGATGCCCTGATTATCGCGCATGCAGAGGTTCTCAAGGTCTGCTTCAGCCTCTCCTTCTGGGTTGTGGGGGCCGAAGTTGGTTTTGAGTTCATTCATGAACTCTGCATAGTCATGGAGCCAGTCTGGCTCATCGGGGGCTGAAAGGGCTGGTTCAAACCAGTCCAGGGTGGTACCGGTCAGGTATGACAGTACGTAGGTTACCTTGGTGCTGTCGGTGTCGAAAGCATCAGGGCGGTCACGGAAGTTCAGACTACACTGCACTAGGAAGGCTTGTAGTTTCCTCGAATTGGATCCGTCGAAGGTATCCGGATCCTGGACCTTGGCAGCGGGGGGGGCTGATCTTCTGGGGCTGGCTAAGTTGCTTGCCAGCATAACGAGGGCCTGAGTGAGGTTGGGCACAACGTTGGGTCCTAAGGTGGGGGCCCCTCCTGGGTGTGCAGGAGGCGGTGGTGCTGCGGCGGGTGGTGCAACATGGGGCTGGACGACAGGGGGTGGTGCAGCAGGCGGAGGTGCGACAGGTGGTGGTGCAACGAGTGGTGGTGCGATGGGCGGTGGTGCCACGAGCAGAGGTGCAAAGGGTGGTGGTACGTAGGGGGAGGATGTGAAAGGGGGTGGTGCCGATGAAGTTGACGGCACTGCTGAGGATGGTCCTGAACTGGATGGCATCTCTGAGGGCGACGATTGCTGAGTTGCCGGGGGGTGGTTCATGAGGAACGGGTTGGTCATATTCAAGCATGGGTGTAGATCTGCACTCGAGAATCCAGAGTCAGATGAAGGGTCCGGAGGGTGTGCTGGGGTCTGAGGCATCTGGAAACTGGGTCCGGGGGCGGACAGTTCTTGGGGGATGGATGCACAGCGGGCGGATGCCTGGGTGATTGTCTACAGGGCTTGCGAACGCATGATGGGTCATGAGAATCAGGAGTGTGAGTACGAATATACTGTTAAGTCTGCATGTTGGGTGCTTAGCTAGAGGCTTCCGGAAGGGTTTCTGGAGGCTCCGAATGGTTTCCAAAGGGGGGCTTGGACTCCGGAGGCAGAGGGACTAGAGGTCACAGGTTCACGGTCGGAATCAGAAAGGGGCAGAAAGATGGGAAGCGCTGGGGGGTCTAGGACTGTTCATGGTATTAGGTGGTTTGAGTGGTTCAAGGTCGCAGGGACTTGGCTTCAACTTATGTGTTGCACCCTCCTCGATCATCTGTCCCTAATTTTGGAAAGTCGGAAAGTTTACCGGAACTGAATTGGAAACTACGACGCAGAATTAAGTTGATATTCATACTGGCAAATAGTCCAGTCAACTAGTGTCTTATATACATGTATCTAGTCTTTGTACTAACTTTTGCCAATTAAAGACAAGGGGGGGAAGAGAGTACAAGGGGCAATACAGAACGAAAAACAAGGGAGTGAGGTACATGATGATCCTGCGCATCGTTTATCAAAAGAGTGGAACCTTGGCTTCGGAATCTTCAGAGGTTCGGGAACGCAGAACCTCAGGTTGATACAACTGAATTCGGAAAGCGGTTGTTCAGGCTTTGGGCGGTCGGAAAGGTCCCGGAAATGGTGCAGGTGGTTGTGGGGTTTAATGTAGGTTGATTAGCAGCATGGGCCATAACAAGTACAAGGATTAGTTACATGTATATAAACCCCCAGTCGACTGGACTATTTGCCAGTACGAATATCGACTTAATCTGCGTCATTGTTTCCAATTCAGTTCTGGTAAACTTTCCGACTTTCCGAAATTAGGGACAGACAATCAAGGAGGGCACAACATATAAGTTGAAGCCAAGTCCCTTCGACCTCGAACACTTGAACAACTAGTCATATGACCTAATACTATGAACATGTTATATCTGCAATATAAATCCGACATCCCAGACATCCGATATAGGGCACTATGAAAGAACCCTACTCCGAACCAAGTCTGAACCTATACTGTCACCTCCGAGCCCAACCAGCATCATTGACCTCGGACCTCGGACATCTTCCCTTTCTGTCTAACAATAGTCTTATTGTAACACCCAATGTATATTTCTCTTATACTCCGTTTTCGTTCATCTTATTGTTCTCTTGACTATTCCTAATTAGTTACAATAAGGATCACATGTATAAATACCTCCAGACTTCTGTACTATACCTTAGTTCAAATATCGACTTAGTATTCCCACTCACTCTCTGAACTCTGAAAACTTGTCTTCTCCAAACCTCCGAAATAAAGGACTGACGATCGAGGAGGGTGCAACATACAAGTTGAAGCCAAGTCCTTACGACTCCAAACACCTGACTTGGACCAACTTACGTTAGCTCGGACCTGACATGAACTCGGACCTTAACAGAACAGCTCTAAGCCCCCAGTGCTTCTCATCTTTCTGCCTTTCTGTCTCCATCCGTGAATCTGAGATCTCTAGTCTCTCTGTCATCGGAGTCTCAACCCCCCTCACGGAAACCCATCGGAAGCCTCCGGAAACCCTTGCAGAAGTATCTAGTTAAGCACCTGACATGCGGATTTAACACTTCCTGTTAACTCTACTGGCTGGAGCATCAATGCAACCCTGCATTCTATGCTTACCAGTATTATTCCCAACATGTGGGTCACCCACATTTGACCCATGGGTGACCCATGCCATTCCCAAGCAAGTGTCAATTACACATACCAAGCATCAGTTCACTCAGTAGTGCTGACCAAACAATCAGTCTAATTCCATGTGCAGGAGACCAAGTCATATACAAGTCACTCAGTATGTCGGTCTTGGCTCAGCACATTCGTCATCCACATCTCCCATCCTAACCATCATCCACCCTTCCCTTATTCATTATCCATTATTCCCACCCCGTTTATTCTTTATTTCTTGGCCCATTTTACCTCAGGACATTTTCCATTGTTTTATCCTCAGCCATGACCCTATTGTTTTATATTCAGTCACTTTCTATTGTCTTATTCTCAGCCACATTTCTATTATCTTACTTGGCCACATTTTCATTGTTCTATTCTCATCTACATTTCTTTGTTCTATTCTTGAACATTGTGGACAATACCTCCACATGTTCTTCATACCTTATTCTTTTCTCCATGTCTTACACCACCCTTATTCCATATCTCACTTCTTAACCTAAATAAGTAGTACATGGATGTAGATATTTCCTCATTCTGAATATTGACATGGCTTACACCTTCTTGTCTTCCCTCCTCCTGTCTGAAGTCCTATACTCGGGCCGACACTCTTGGCACTCTCCTGAGTATCTCTTCTGTCTGAAATCAGTGGCACACATGGAAAGTAGGGTGCAACTCATGAGTATGTTGAAGCCAAGCCACCCGGATCAGTCTGCAGGACTTGGCCGATTCCTGCCAGCATCATGAAGTCGGTATTATTGCAATAGTACTTGGTCCACACATCATTGGCATTCTCGGTGCCTGACAGTATATTCAGAATCAAACTACTTCCTATGTTTTCACTTCTTACATTATGCCCCCATGAACTAGATCTTCAACCCATGCTGAAGACAGCTGGCTCACCCCTATGGTCATATAACAAAGGGTGCATGGTCTCCTATCTGAAGGGAATGGCTTTGGAATGTTTCGAGCCTTACCTGACCGGCAACCCCAACATGGAACCTCATTGGATGAGCGACTTGGAGCTATTCATTGATGAGCTGCAGATCAACTTTGGCTCATGGGACAAACAAGCCGATGCTGAGCTCACCCTCAAGAAGCTGACTATGCATGACAATCATAAGGCAACTAGGTTTTTTGTAGAATTTTACAGGCTCTCAGCTCTTGTTGACTATAACAACAATCCTCTCCTCTGCAAGGCATATATGGCTCTGCCAAAGTGTATCAAAGATGGCCTCATCCACTTCGACAAACTCCACACCCTCGATGACCTTCCAAACCTTGTTCAAAGGATCGACATGAGGTACTGGGAATGAAAGGCTGAACAAGCTCAGGAGGGTAGTAATGAGCTGAAGAAAGGTTCAAAATTGGGAAAGCCTGGCAATAGATCCACCTCAGACAACCACCAGCAAGGTAACAGCAATGATAACAGTGGCAATAAGGACACCTCAAACCAACCGAAGGGCAAGGACAATAAAACTCCTCAGCCAAACCCACCCAAGTATACTAAGAACCTCAGCAAGGACAGCAAGCTTCTCCCAAAGGAACAACAAAGATGAATGGACAATAACCTTTGTCTCCTTTATGCTGCCAGTGACCACAAGGTTGCCAAATGCCCTAAAGCAACCAAGGCCTGCATGACTATGACTCCCGACTCCACCTCCCAGGCAACTGATGCCTCGGACACCAAAGCTAAGGAATCAACCAAGGTGCCCAAGAACTAGTCTGCCATCCGTTAGCCTCTAAGCACACCGAGAGTTGCATTAACTCGAGAAGTGCCAGTAGTGAGATTTAAATCAATGCTTTTATTTCTTTTCTTTTCCTTTAATAATTCTTCTGTTATCTGATTCATTGCCGAACCCCTCAGTAAACCCACCTTAATACCTGATTGAATCAGCATCCACTCATAGTTTATTTAACTTTCTTGTCTCCAGGAATATAAAAATCCCTGTTATTTTATTTGTCTCGAAATTCCCTTAAAATTCTTTTGATTTAATACTACTAACTTGGTTATTACTGAATATGTAGATATGTCTACTAGATTTCCATCAGGACAATTTCAGTCTGCCCATCCGTCTGTCACATCACTAGATTCATCGGTCAGCAATACTCAGTCACAACTTGCTCACCTGCTATTAATCCATTGATTAAAAGGGTATTGGGCAGTATTACATTCTGAAACACCACTAATGTTTTGAGGTGCATCCAGATGGCCTTGGTCCAGTTGGCACCTGCTGCTACTCTAACAGCCTCACCTAGATCCTGTTCCATAGCTGGAAGCTCTGCTAATAGCCCTAGTCAATGCAACTGCCTTTGTGCATGCTTGTAAACCAGAAAGGCTGGCAAGCTTTCTAGATGGGACCTCTCGGTCAATGGCACCATTCAGCACATTTGGCCAAGGTTTCTTCCCTCTGTTCTCATCCATTTCACTCCATCTGTTCTGTATACCCCCATTATATGCTCTCACTACTCTTTCTTTTTCAATAAGCTCAGCTCAAAGCCGACAAGTTTACTAGATAATGGGATGTCTACCTAAAAGGGGGGTGGCAACTAGCTAGAAACTCTTCAAAACTACCCAATTTCCCCCTATTCCAACCTCACTTCCTCTCCCTCCCAACCTCAATTCCCTCCATCTCAACCTTAATTCCCTCCATCTCAACCTCACTTCCCCTCCATCCCAACCTTATATCATCTCAACCTTACCTCCATCCTGAATTCCCCTCTTTTTAATCTCCCAACCCTCTATTCCTGACCTTACAATCACATCCACCCCTGATACCCTTCAGTTTCCTGAAATCCACCCTTAGCCCACCTACCCATCTCTTGTTTTCTTCTATTCATCACACCAAAATGGCCGAATATCTTGGCACATCTCACTTGTTCTTTTTAACCTGGCAGAACTTCATAACAATCGACCGTCCATCCATATACTCAGCTTTTTTGACCAAGTCCTCAAATTGATTGATGTATTCATTGACCGATCGCTTGCCTTGATGGTACTGTCGTGACTCTAATTGGTTTGCTGCATCGGTGGCCTTATGCAGGGGGTAGAAGTGTTGCCAGAAGGCTTTGACAAAGGCCTTCCAGTTGGCATAGAGGGGCCTGCCTGTTTTTGCCTCATGAGCAAACACCCAACCAGAGAAGGTCCCAGCCCTCCCGGCTTTATGAAGGATATCACCCAGAGGATCTGGGACTGCTCATCAGGGAAATTGGCAGCACAGATGCTGAGGTATAGAGTACAGGACTGCATGAATGCTTATCCATTTGCAGGGTTGCCGTTGAACTCAGAGAGCTTGGCAGGCTCCACCATCCATTTCACAAGCTGCAAAGCATGGGTTGGGAGGCCTGCTACCAGGTTCATGGTGGTAGCCTGCAGCACATTCAACCTTGCCTCCAAATCCTGTTTTTCTCTCCTCTCTCTCAGTAACTCCTGCTCTATGCCAACCAGTCGGTCTAGAAATTCTTGAGCCGATGGTAAATCCATAAGGAATGGGATGTTCTTATAGGGTAAATGAGAAGGGGCTGCCATTGTCATTGCTTCTGAAGGAATTCGATTTGGAGTCAGACGATGAGGGTAGCTGGTACTTGTGGGAGAGAGTTTTCTACTGTAAGGGCAACCTAAGCAGGTGTTCTACCCTCGGGTGGTGCACTGGCAAAGGGGGATCCAAAGGTTTAGTCTAGTACTGTCAGGGGACGACCCTCTTTAAACT
>QLPI01001247.1:0-13390 GCA_003314275.1 Chroogomphus rutilus
AAAATAAATAGACTGCCTACAAATTCTTCAAACCTACTGTAAATTGCTCATAATCTCATCAGGTAAATGGTGTAGAGTAGATGAGGGATGGGAACAAGGAATGTGGATGGTGGATGTGCCGAGCCAAGACTAGCATACCAAGTGACTTGCACATGGTGTGGGCACTTGTATGTGGACATAGTCTGACTGCTTGGTCGGCACTGCCAAATTACTGGAATCTCAGTATGTGTACTTGATACACGTATGGCAAAGCAGGGTGCAATGCATGAGTACGTTGAAGCCTAGCCACCCCAATCGGTCTGCAGGACTTGGCTGATTCCTGCCAGCATTGTTGGCATTACCGATACCTAACACCAACCCCTATTTGTACAGCCTTGATGCTGTACCATTTCTCCAGAGTTTCTCTATAGTTTCCTCTTTAGTATACTTTGTTCTCATACTTTGTCATTTAACTTGCATAGCCATCCTATCATATCATTTCATATTGTTACTTGGTTTTTGTATATAAAGGCCTCTGGCTCACCTCTGTAATAACAAGTCCTCAAGTTAAAGCCCCAAGTCTAGTCTCCAAGTCCAATTTCAAGACTAGTCTAGAATGTTATGACTCAGTAAAGCCAAGAGGTAAGTCCTGCAGACTGTTTTGGGGTGGCTAGGCTTCAATGTGCTCATGCGTTGTGCCCTGCTGTTCCGTGTGTGCCACTGATTTAGACAGGAGAGAGGCTCGTGAAGATGCTGAGGGTGTTGGCTTGAGCAAAGGACTTTAGACAAGGGAAGGGCAGACAAGAGGGTGCGAACCAAGTTGATATTCTGAGTGAGGAACTATCTACATACATCCGCTACTTATATGGGTTAAGAAGCAAGATGTGGAACAGGGTGGCATAAGGAATGGAGAACAATAAGGTATGAAAAACCATGTGGAGGCATTGTCCACAGTGATCAAGAATAGAATAAGGAATGTAGGCGAGAATAGAATATTAGAATATGGCTGAAAATAAGATAATGAAGGAGTGGGTGAGAATAGAACAATAGAGGATGCCCGAAGATAAAACAATAGGGCCGTAACTGAAATAATAAGTGAATATCTGTCAGGCCTTGGTACTGCCAATGGTGCTGTCGGAACCGGCCAAGTCCTGCAGGCCGGTCGGGGTGGCTTGGCTTCAACGTACTCGTGCGTTGCGCCCTGCCTCCTGTGCGTGCCACTAACTTGTAATGAGAACAGATACTCAGGTGGATGCCGAGGGTGTTGGCCCGAGTAAGGACTTCTGAACAGAAGGAGGAGAGTAGGGAGGCATAAACCTAGTTGATACTCAGACTGAGGAACTATGTACACGTATCCACTACTTATATAGGCTGAGAGGCGGAATGTAGAATAAGGGTGGCATAAGACATGGAAAAAAGAATAAGGTATGAAGACCATGTGGAGGTATAGTCCACAACGATTAGAATAGAATAATGAGAGAGTAAGACAATGAAATATAAGCGGTGAGATTGTGGGAAAGAAATAGAACAATAAGGAATGGCCGAGAATAAAACAATAGGGCCGCGAGTGAGTGGCAGGGAATAGTGAACGTCCCGTGGGTAAATGAGTGAGGGGAAAGAAAAGGAGTGTAGGGCTGATAAAGAATAGGGGTTGGGGAAAAGGATAATGAACCAGGTGATAAACCGGGTGTACCGAACCGAAACCGTATGCCATGGGATGATATGAGTAAGGGTCGGTCGGTCGGTACTGCCGAGTAAGTCAAAGCACGATGTGTGGTCGTGACAATATCAAATGTTCCAGAGGAGAATGGATAAGGGAATGAGAGAATAGTGAGGGGTGGAAGGGATAGGATGGGAGAAGTAGTCTAGACAATGTACTGGATGTACCGAGCTGAGACTGCATGATAGTGAGGATAGTATGGGTAAAGGTTGGTTGGTTGGTTGGTATTACCAAGTGAACCGGAGCTTGGTATCGTGGTCTTGACATAGAAATATCTAGACTATTATTGTACACAAGTCCAAGTCTTAGTCATACATGATGTTACAGTCACAGTCACAGTCACATATTTGTCACATCACAGTCTATTAGTCTTGTCACAGGTCACATCCCTGTCACATCATGTCCTCTTCACTTACATTTTATTTGCATTCATACATTGCCGTGTCACAGACCCTAGTCCAGCTGTCTCAAATGACTACACTATATCCCACCACAGAAAAGGACCAGTGCATGCAGGCTTTTAGGTATTAATTACCTAGAGCAAACCTACACCGGTTGAATAGTTGAGTGATGTTGGAGAGAACCTGAAACAAGAGGCTGGCTAAACAGGAAATTCCCACAATAGCTAACCTAACTTCAAGCAATAAAGAGAGACATATAGCATAAAGGGTAGATGGTATGACCGGTTGAATAGTCGAGCGATGCTGGTGGGGAACCATTGACAGGAGGCTGGCTGAACAAGAAGTTCCCACAATGGCTAACCTAACCTAAGGCAATGAAGAGAGACACAGCATAAAAGGGTAGATGCCCCAATCCATTGAATAGTCGAGTGATGCTGGGGGGAACCATAGACATGAGGTTGGCTGAACAGGAAGTTCCTGCAATGGATAGCCTTACTGAGAGCACTAAAGAGGGACACACAGCAAAGGGTAAACGGCCCAATCCGTTGAATGGTTGAGGGATGCCATGAGGAACCTTAGATGGGAGGCTGGTGTCAAGCCCCCGATACCAAGCTCCAGTTCACTCGGTAGTACCGACCAAACAACCCTTGCCTTTTAGTCCCAGACACCAGTGACAAGTCATTCCTCGCCAGTACATGGTCTCGGTCCGGTACATTTCGCTCATTGTTTGGTTCACTTTCCTCATCCTGTCCCCTCTATCCTTTGTCATTCCTTCATTCCCCTTCCTTCCCCTTGCCTGGATGGCTAAGCTACCTGTGAACAATGAAGAGGAACAAAGCATAAAGGGTAAATGGCCAGACCCATTGAATGGTCGAGGGATGCCGTGAGGAACCTTAAATGGGAGGCTGGCTGAACAGGAAGTTCCTATGATGGATAGCCTAATTTGGAGCACTAAAGAGGGACACACAGCATAAAGGGTAGATGGCCTGACCTGTTGAATGGTTGAGTGCTACTGGGGGGAACCTTAGACCGGAGGCTGGCCAAAACAGCACATTCCTGCAATGGCCAAGCGAAGAGACAGTGATGCTAGGGAGGCTTGAGTAATCTCGGTGGTCAGTGATGTTGGAGCTAAGATGTGTAAGCACCGGACGCAGTAAGGTATGGAGGTCCTGGTCATGTTTGACTGGGACTGTATATATGTTGAACAACTAGAAAGCAGCCCCTCAGTGAACCCCCCGGTTCACTGAGGTGCATATTCCCTTTACATGCCTAGATACAAAGACACTGGTTATATTGTAGTCCTTCTGTATCTAGGTATAGTGTTACATACCATTGCAATGGTTGGTGAATACATGTAACAAGTTACTGTTTAAATAGTGCCCACAGACTAATGCCAGATAACCTGGCATAGTGGCCTTTTGGCCCAGTTGAAAGAACACATCACTGTGGGAATTGTTGCCTTTCACATATAGTAATAATATATACCAGTGAACAGCTTGTTCACTGAGTCCTTCTGTATCTAGCTACTGTGCATAACTGCTACAGGTGATGATATTGCACAGATGCCTAAGCCAAGCTGACAATGCACATTCCCGCAATGGCCAAGCAAAGGAGACAGCGACGCTATCCAGGCTCAAGTAATCCCTGCCATCAGTGATAATAGTGCACTGATGACTAAACCAAGCTAACCATGCAACCATTGGCCGATGTTTCTTTGAACCCCCAAGAAGAGTATTGAGCAGAATAAAACAAGTGTGTTGCTGGCTCAGGCTATGATGAGGACGATACTAATACCAAAAGGTGGTAAGCAAAGCATAAGATAAGTAATTCCTATACTTACACAGTAAGAATGAATAAAGAGCCTAGAGGCCAAATTGCAACCATCCAACAATTAGTGTTGTCACAAGCTTTCAGATGACATAATGAACCGATATCCACGAAGCCGATGCCACGTGAGCAGACGATAATGAAGGAAAGAAACACCCCCTAGAAGAACGGGGTTGGGAGTGGAGGGATCATGACATAAACTCATGTGAGAATAAACAACAGCTATGATAAAGCTGGTGACAAGGATTGAAACAAAGGATAAAGCGACAGAGAAGGTGAAAGATGAAGGGAGAAGAGCAAGCGCACAATACAGGAGAATAGACACACTAACAACCCAAGCTATCCTAAGGGGCTCACACTTACACAATGACAGATCTAATGCAGATGATTTGTGAATGGAGGAAGGGAGAGCACTTACCAACCTATGGCATAAGTATGTAGAACCAGGGCCTAGTGTTCGAATCTCTTGCCACCAGCTTATAAGAGACATCACTAGAGAACCGTGAGGCCGATCCCAGCTGAACACAGAGACAAAAAAGAAATATTCGAAAAAGAGCCCAAGAGTAAAATAGAGGATTTTACTGCAAGTGTGTCTTCAGTAATAAGGTTTATTTTATTTTAGATTTTTATGCTTTATGAATTGTGGTCAAGAGATAGAATACTTGACTAATTTATTTTACATATCATACTATAAGACTGTGAAGGATAGGGATGAGATAATCACATGAAAAGTGAAAATACAGAGGAGTTGAAACAGTATGACAAATGCTTGAGACAATTTTGTACAGTGTATATATAATTTTTGAACCAATGGAAAGAATAGAGAATATACAGAATAACGGTGGATTCAAAAAGCGAACATTGTTGATATGGAAAATAGTTGGCCAGACTTCTTCCAGTCTCGATAGGAACACTCAATGACATGAATGCTTTGCTTTGCTTTGTTTTGAAGAAGGAATGAAGGTCGTAGTTATAATTAAATGGATTTGTTCTTCTTGAATCATAAGATACCGGACTTAGCTAGATGAATGTAAAGTAGTATACTGTTCATTAACCAGCTTTGAATAGTACATTACTTTACTAATGATGTTCCTTCCTGTTATGGGCATGTAAATGCTGAAACCAGGGGTTCGGTGCATTCCATATTAGAATGAAATGCAAACAGAGCTCAAAAAAGGCTGCAGAAAATTTGGAAAAATAATAAAAAACTCAAGAATGACTAGATCAATCTTGTGCACATATTAAGCAACATATACAGTCGCCTCTCAACTCAACTTGACTCGACTTGGTAATAAAAGGCTCCAAAAGTGCATATTGCACCTTGATAAACTTGACTGGGCTCATAAAATTTCAGTCTTCATGAATAAATCATGATACACTTGTAAAAAGTCATAAGTTTTGTAAAAGTCATAAAAATATCTGATTTGCTTATGCCAACAAGAAATGGAAGCAAGAAAAAAAGATGAAGACACACCTCCTAGAGGGATGATGTTATCAATAGATCGAGCAAGGCATTGAACAACCTTTGACTCACTTGGGCATAAGCAAGGTGGATGATAAAGACAACGTCAAGAGTACAAAAATCAAGGCAGACAGGTGATGGATGAGGGCGAAGAGAGATGGGGTGATGGTGGATTGGGAAAGAAGAAGGGGACGGGTGGTCAGGTCTTTATAGAGAATTGGTAGGTGATGCGGCTGGTTTGGAACGAGATAGAATGGAAGCTTATCAATCAGCAATCAGCATCAGCAAAACCCAATGCTGCACAAGGCCTACTGCACGTACAAACCGAGCCCAGCAAGTGTGATCATAGCAATGCTTCAAGAGAGACATCCCTTGCAGTGACAGTGCTCTGGAATGCTCAGCTGGACACCTCTTGGTAAGCACAGAACAATTTCTCTCGCTCATTCAATGCTTTGCACTTGAAGTTCATTTGATTTTGTGACATCTTAGCATGATACCACCTCCAGGTAGGGGCTGTTGTGTTAACAGATGACCCCATGGAGTGCCCTATGTAACTTCTGGTGTATTCCTGCAGATCTGCAACTCTGAGCTTATCATCGCTGAGCCACTCAGCTTTAGGCCAACCACAACAAATATCAGTCAATCCTGCTTCAGTTTTTGGGTGCAGTCCAAGTGCCAAACAAACACAATACATTGTGACCCAAAAAAACTCCATTACCAGAAGGGAAGGCCGAGTCCCCGGCTCCACTTTGAGTATAAACGTGTTTCATGCACATCTTTGCATTGGTCACCTGAGAAGTCATGCAGTATACATTTAGGGAAGGAGGGTGCATGTGCCTCCTTTACCAATATTTGAGGCTGATTGATTTTTTGGTTTGCGCTCAATACTGTTGAGACGAGAGAAAGAGGAGATAGGGGATTGGGGGACAATCAGGAGGAGATACAGGATTGAGAGCACAGAGAAGTGCATACATGTAGAGAAATAGACTAAAAGGATAAACTTAGAGATAAGGAAGCCCTGGAACAAACAAAAGTAGTATGACAAGTATCGGAAAAGTACATACAAAAGTACCGCATGTATATATAGAGATGGTGGATCAAGACACAGTGGCCTATTGTCAAGTACACATACCGAGTGTCCAGTAATTCGGCAGTGCCAACCGGACAGCCATACTACATCTACATACAAGTGCCCACACCACATGCAAGTCACTTGGAATGCCGGTCTCGGCTTGGCACATCCACCATCCGCATTCCTTGTCCCTATCCCTCATCTACTCTGCCCCATTCACCATCCATTAATCTCACCCCATCCCCTGTAGGGTGCATTGATGCATCTCACCCCTGAGAAGACAAACTCAATATATTTTATTTTCATATCGATTTTGGTATCATATTGTGCGCAATTTAATTCTGAAATTTTTGATATATTTCTTGTATTTTTATCCTCAAAATTGAGGAAGCTATTGTGTATTTACTTGTACGCTATTTACGGGCACTTACCCACGCACGACGCGACGTGTGTGGCCAGCTCCCTGGATTGGGACCGGCAGCCTGGCTCAAACCTTCGATAGGGTCAAAGGCCGGTTGCAGGGTATATGCGGGTGAAACACAACCCGCGCATGCCTCCCTCCTCAGTTGTTGACTACACTGAGGAGGTGAGTTGTATAATATAATGTATAAGCCGTTAAGGCTGATTTTCTTTCTTTTCTTTTGTAAGATAAATTAAATAGGTATATTTTCCGAATATACACTCAGTTGTTGACTACACTGAGGAGATAAATTAAATAGATTGCCTATAAATTCATCAAACCTACTGCAATTTGCTCATAATCTCATCATCCCCTCCTTAATCCTCAACCCATCTTACCTCGGGACATCTGACTATTGTTTTATCCTTGGCCATGACCCATTGTGTTATAGTCAGTCACTCCCTATTGTCCTATCCTTGGCCACATTCCTATTATTCTTTTTTCATTATCCTATCCCCGTTTACATTCCTCCATTCTATTTTTGCTCATTGTAGACAATACCCACATGTTCTGCATACCTTATTGTCCCACATTCCTTATTCCACATGTTCCTTTTTAACCTATATAAGTAGGACATGCATGTACATACTCCCTCATTCTGGGTATCGACTTGGCTTAAGCCCACTACCTTCCCTTTCCCCTGTAAAGTCCTCTACTTGGGCCAGCACCTTCGGCACCTCCAAGTATCCCTTCTACTCCAAATTAGTGGCACACATGGAATGTAGGGCACAATGTACAAGTACATTGAATCCAAGCCACTACTACCGGCCTGCAGGACTTGGCCTTTCCCATCCGACCCCTCAGCATTACTGAAGCTTGACACCTATATGGTAGATGCGTACCGAGGGAGAGATACACATGGGATGAAAAGGAAACAGATGCACCCAGAGCAGGGTTTATGGGGCAGAAATAGGTCATAAGACATATAGATACAGGGAGACGTACCACTCATGGGTTAGGAAGCGGAAGAATACATGTCCAGGGCACATATATGTAGGTAACATACACTCACCAGCAGAGAAACGGGGTGCGATGTCAGGACTGGAGTTGGGGGCACTGTAAGAAGCAGCAGAGAGTATTTTCACATTGAGTAGGACCACGCAAACAGGACACACAGAAATAAATTGGAAATGTGGTGATCCACATTGGGTCAACCACATATAGACACTGTCTCAGGGTAGTTACAGTGGACATTATATTCAGGACTCAAAATCTCTATAAGAGACAGATAGATAGATAATAACAAACTAGTCTCGCACTCAAAAGAACACAGTTTATCATCATAATCGACAAAGTTTGGATTGATCATGTCATTATATCAGGCTACTACCTTTGTCACTATCACTCACATCCCCAGACTCAATGGGAACATTACATTGAGTTTACTACAATTTGACTGTGATTTTACTCACATTTTCTATAAAGACTATTATTGTCTACGGTCACTCGGCCCTCTGCATATCCACAGTTACCATCACGTGACCCCAAGCCATATCAGGCTAGATCAATCAGGGCAACATAAAAGATTGTCCAGACACACTGGGAATTATTCTCAATATATATCAGAACACACTCATGCTGGTATCACTCGCTAATAGTACCAGAGTCATTCACAGACAACTGTTGTCTACTCATGCATCCCCTGTAGCTACCTCCCTGGATTAGTACTTAGTCAAACCCAAAACCTTCACATCAGGTGGAGGGCTGTCTACAGTGATATATAATAAAGAACAAAAACATCTATAGATAAATACAAAAACAATTCATCCTCTAAATAACCTCCTTTCCATAGTCACCTGGGACATTTGCCTAGAAATACTTGATTAACCAAGGTACCCTGACCGTAATTTAGTTCTGACTGTGAGGGTGCCATGCGGCTTTCCATACCCACCCTCCAATCTAATACAGCAGGATCGAGTTGCAACCTCTGGTTATTGCGGTGGCACCAATTATCGTATAACCTCAAACCACACCCATCCCCCAAGCTCAATTTGGCACTGGCAGTGGAGGGCTTGGGTGGTATCAGAGATCTCAGCATGAGGCAAAAATCAAACATAACAATCACATGAGAATTTTCCCCATTCATGAGCTAGACTTCTATATACCAATTTATATGCTTCCATTCAAGCAAAAATATTATGTTCAGGTACTCTACTCTAGACCGGACCCTTCAACCAACTGATAATGTAGGCATCCTTCTGTGGTATCACTCTATCTTCATCTCCCCTGTGCTCCTAGTGTTGAATGGTGAGCCTTATGGTCTGAGATAGGCACGTGGATGTATTTTCTTTTCCTCTTCTATCAGGTAAGCATTCATATCCAAATGAACTTCAAGAAAGGCTTCAACCAGAACCTGTAGCTAGAAAAGCAAAATGTTTCCTAAGATCAGTGGCTGGCCAGGCTTATGCCCACCTTACAAGGTTACACTTGGCATTAAAGATGATAGCAAACACCCTTATATTATTTGTTGAGATGGATTTGGCTTGGTCCAGTTAGCTAAGGCAGACATGGCTTGGCTTCAAAGGACTTGCATTGTTCCCTCTTACCCATACTACCACTGGATTTTTGGAGAGTGTTTGGGAGAGGACTGAGGGTGTTGGTACTGAACATGGATGCAGATTTAGAGATGGACAAGTGTATGTGCAGTTTCAGTTGATATTTTGAACATAGAATACATACATGAAGATGCACTACTTATATAGGAAAAGGAAATGGGGATAGATTACTATAAGTCTAGATCAGGATAGCATAAAAGATGAAAAATAAAATAAAAGAGACATAGAGGATGGGAATACATACCCATGTATAAACTGGAGAATACCAAAGTGAAGTAAAATGACCATGAGTGAATAAAGGAAAGCAAGATAAGAAAGGGGATGTGGTGAACCAAATGTACTAAGCCAAGACCAAACATCCATTGTGTTAAATCCAGGGTTCAAGTGCTTAGTTCATACTTAACCATAGGCCTTCTATGAGGGGCACAGTGTGGGGTGCATATATGCACTCTACCCCTGAAGAAGTCAATTACAATATTTTCTTGTTTTTCAATGATCTCAGTGTCAACCTGTGTGCAATTCATCCAAATAATTTCCCTTATTTTACTGTATTTTTATCTTCATTTTTGAGTGAGCTATTGCTGTTTTACTATGTAGGATACTTACACAGGAATGGATTTGCTTCTGTGTGACATGACACATGTGGTCAGCTCCTTGTGAAAGGACCAGCAGTTTGGCCTCTCACCAAACTAGTGCTTAGGGGCTGGCTCATAGCTGTATGTGGGTGAAATACCACCCATGTAAGTGCTCCTCCTCAGTGGTTGCTGAGGAGGTGAGCCTAATATATTATTTACTGTAATATAGTTACTCAGTTTCTTTGATTTTCACTGTAGTATAATTATTCAGGTATATTTGAATAAAAATAACAGTGGTTGACATTCACTGAGGAGTATAATTATTCAGATTGTTCAAATAATTCTCTGAACTACTATTGCAAGTTGTTTATTTACCTACACACAGTCTGTCTGTAGATGATTAGACCACAATTCAGGATGGCAGATGATGGATAGACAGATGGGCAAATGACAAGGGATGGAGGTGTTGAGGAAGGGAAAAGTTAGACTCACAATATTAGCTACACAGTAGTTAAGTCTGAGGGTTTGCAGTTGTAAGGACTTGCCTTCAACTTATATGTTATGCCCTCCTAGATTGTATGTCCCTTATTCCAGATTTTCAGGATGCATGAGTAATGAGGGAGAAGAGTAAGTAGATATTTGAACATAGGATAGGCATTGGAGAATGCCCAGGGGTCTGTCTGCTATAAAAGAGAGGTCCTTCCTTCCTTCCTTCCTCTGAAAATCTTCCTCCTAACAGATGATAACATAAGGGCCCACAAAGAGGAGTTTACCAAATAACTCCATCTGGTTGAAATTGAGCAGAGAGGTTATTAGACAGGAGTGAAAAGACAGAGGCAGGAGGAGGAGGAGGAGAAAAAAGTAGAGGATCAGAAAAAGGAGGAGGAGGAGTGGAGGTGGGAATAGGAACAGATTGCCTATGAGAAGTGAGAGGAGGAGTTGTAGAAGGAAGAGGTTATCTGACTAGTAGAGGAAACGAAGAAGGTGGCTGAGGAGGTAGAAACAGCCTGCCAAAAGAATCTGGCCAAGGATGAGGCCCAAGGCAAGCTGACAATAGTGATGTTATTCTAGCTACTGAGCCCTGATAGAGGAGCCAGGTCCATCTACCCAGAAATCAAAAGAGGAGAGTGATGTTGCCCTAGTGACAGTAAAGCTGTCAATCTCAACCATGTTACAGATTTGACTCTGATGGCACTTATCCCATATCACCTTCACTATCTCCACATCATACAGCCAACCTTTCTACACAGTACTACAATCATCAGACTCCCAATATATCATCATGTCTTCTTCAGAGCTCATTCCCATGTACTGCTACAATCCTTATGATTCACACATCCAGGCAGAACTATTATCTCAACATTATCTTTGAGCTAATTTGGAACCTTGATATTAAAGATATAACACTTCAGTCTATCACTGCATGAAGTGAAACTGTTATGGTCTGTACCTCAGATCAATCTGACAAATGACCACACATCCCATCCATTTATTCTACCATGCTCCAGCAGCACTTCTGGAGGTCAAGCACTTTCTGTCCTTCTGACGCCATGATCTTACAATCTGTGTTGAGTGTTCCTGAGGTTCCTGATGATTCATCCCCCTGTTTTTTTCCTCTTATATTTTGGCCTGCTTGTATTTCCCATCATTGTTCTTTCTCTGGACCTTTAATACAAGGAGATACTACATGTATATAAACCTCCAGTTGACTGGACTGACTTGCATTTCTGAAAACCCAAAATAAGGGACAGATGATTGAGAAGGGTGCAATATAAAAGTTGAAGCCAAGTCCTATGACTGTGAATGCCCAGCACAGACTATCACATAGTCTCTATCATGAGGCAACTACCTGCCCTTAAGCATCTATGCTTTGTCATCTGTCCATCCATCCTCAATCTATCTCCCATCATCTGCCTTCTCCCTATGGCAATCTAACCATCTGACCTCTGACCTCCTGTCAGCCACAGATGGCTAATCTCCCTGTGGAAACCACAGAAAAACTAAGTGCCTGAACCCTTGACTTAACAGTATATTTGTCAGGGGTGTTGAGATACACTAAAGCTCCCTTTCATATTTCTATTTGATATGGCTGGTATTTGGCCAGATATGACTTGTTTTATATATTTGTCAAGCTTTGGGAATGCCGAGATGTCAGACAGGAACAGCCAAGTCCTACAGGCCAGGAGTAGTGGCTTTGGCTTCAACATACTTATGCATTGCACCCTACTCTCTGTGTGTGCCACTGATTTGTAACAGACGGGATACTTGGGAGGATACGGATAATGGCAGCCTGAGTAGAGGACTTAACAGAGGAGGAGAAGGTAGAAGGGCCTAAGCCTAGTCGATACCCAGAATGAGGAAATATGTACATGCATGCCCTACTTATATAGGTTTAAGAGGCGACATGTGGAATAAGGAATGTGGGACAATAAGGTATGCAGAGCATGTGGGTATTGTCCAAAATGAGTAAAATTAGAATGAAAGATGCAAATAGAACAATAGGAATGTGGCCAAGGATATGACAATAGAGAGTGCCCGACTATAAAACAATGGTTATGACCAAAGATAAAACAAGGACAGGAAGTCCTGAGGTGAGGCGGATCGAGGAATGAGAAGTAGGCATGGTGGGATTAATAGATGGTGAGTTGCGTAGAGTATGTAAGGGGAAATGGGTAAGGAGTGTGGGTGGTGGATGTGCTGAGCCGAGACCGGCATACCAAGTGACATGCATGTGGTGTGGACACTTGTACATGGACATAGGATGACTGCTCAGTCAATACTGCCAAATTACTGGGTCTCGGTACATGTACTTGACAATATTACATCTTTGATGTTTTGATCTGAGTTTGAATTTAGCTTACATAATAACACAATTTTTCACTTTTTCACTCCAACAGGTTATGGGCGCTGTACTTTATCTATAGA
The DNA here is from genome assembly GCA_003314275.1 of Chroogomphus rutilus. NCBI lineage: Eukaryota > Fungi > Basidiomycota > Agaricomycetes > Boletales > Gomphidiaceae > Chroogomphus > Chroogomphus rutilus. Next base: position 12,977 of record QLPI01001247.1, read on the forward strand.
CATCTATACAACACTGCTTATTGTGTTTTGTCTAGGCAAATGTCCTAGGTGACTATAGAGGAAGGTTATCTAGATGATGTATTTATTTTATATTTATTTTATATTTATTTTATATTTTTTATTCTTTATTGAGTTTGGGTGTATGCAGCCCACCATACAATGCAAAGGTTTTAGGTTCAACTAAGCGCTGACCCAGGGAGGCAGCTATGGGGGATACATGAGTATGCAACAGTCGCATGTAAGTGACTCTGATACTGTTAGCTTATAGTACTGACGTGAGTGTCTGTTGGTACATATCAGAGATTATTCCCAGCATGTCCAGACAGCTGGAGATATGCCCTGATGGAACTAGTTGTCAAGCCCGCAACACCGAGTACCGATTCACTCGGGAATACCGATTAACCGGCCCTCACC
>QLPI01001249.1:0-12288 GCA_003314275.1 Chroogomphus rutilus
GATGAAAATGAAATGAAACGTAATGAAAGATATTAAACGTAAATGAGGACGGAATGGAAAAGTGAGCATGTAGAATGTGATGTAAATGAGTGGAGTGATTTGACAGGAGCACGTGATGCCAAGACGGATACACGAGGTGCATATAGTCCGTGGGCTGAGGGCGTAATGTTGAATAGCGAGCGAGAGTGGAGTTGGGCTGAGTGGGCTGAATTGAATAGTCGGCTTGCCGGTGTACGGTTCCTGACAGTATCCCCCCCTTACGGCTGAGTCCCACAAGGCCGCGGAAATGAAGTTCTAGAACGGTGGCCCCGTTGGAGTTCAGAAATGCGGAAGCGTATAAGAGTAGTCGTGAGGGAGTTTTGGGGGTAACCATCGTCGACATTGCCAATGGAAGGATACTACGTCAACCCTGCCTACATCCAAAAACTCATGGGTTCTAATCCCTCACCAATCGCCACGTATCTCCGAGGTGAGACACATCTGCCCGTCACTGTCCCGTCCCCCTCGTCGTCTACGATCGCACGCAGCCAGGCGCTTCTCGAGCAGGAGCACATCGATATGCGAGAGCCCTGGGTTGAAGGGGCGAACTCGAAAAGTGCAAAGGTGAGTAAGGTATTGTCTCGGAATTTGACTTTGGCTGATATCGTGTTTGCAGTATGCCCATCTTCAGATGAGGTATGACGAGGGCGATGTGAGCGGCGTTTTCTATCGAAATGTGAGGTTGGGTGCAGAAGATGATCGTACACCCTGGTCTCGCGGGTTCGTCGTCAAGAAGCCTTGTCAAAGGTCCAATACGCCATCTCGTACCTCACCGGCCCCACGCTCCAGTACTTCGAACCCGCAATTCTTGGCGAGATCCAGCCTGAGCCTGGTTGGCTTAAGGTCTGGAGGGACTTTTGTCAAGAGCTGGAGACCAACTTTGGCCCATTCAACAGTGCTGCACAAGCAGAAATTGAGCTTGGCAAGATGGTTATGAAGGACACCCATCGTGCGGCACGTTACTTCATCAACTTCGCCAGAGCCTCCACTCATACTCAGTGGAACGACACCGCCCTCGCACATGCGGCGTACAAGGGGTTGGCCAGACGTATCAAGGACAGCCTCCTTAACTTCCCTCATTTCAAAACGCTCGCTGAACTCAGACAATATTCACTTGAGATCGACAGCAGATATTGGGAACACAAGGAGTTCGACAACTTCGGAATGCCTGCAAAACCGAACGGGTCCTCATCCAAATCCAACTCCAACAACAACAACAACAACCATCAGTCCTCTTCCAACTCCAACAACTCGAACAACAAGAAGAGTAAGAAGGGGGGGAAGAAGAACGGCAATGATAAGTCTTCCAACAATAACAACAACGCTAACGACATTGCGTCCAAGCTCGGAAAAGACGGGAAGCTATTGCCTCAAGAACATCAAAGGCAAATCGATGCGGGACTCTGTCTCTTGTATGCATCAAAAGGTCACATGGTCAAGGACTGCCGCAAATCCAATTCACAATCCTCATCGACCTCTTCTTCTAACAACAAATCCAACAACTCCAACAATAAGAATACGACGAAAGCACGTGCGACCAAGGCAAGCATGTCTGACACCAATGCCAAAGAAAACACGGCGTTGGAGTCGAAAAAATGAGCTGCAACCTCGGAAATGCACGAGCTGAGGATTGCGTTAGCCTCTCTCACGTGCTGTTCTTGAACGCCCTTTCTTCTAATTCTGCTATTTCTCGCTCCACGGAGCCTCCAACTTCGGAGATGGCGACGGATTGCTAGGAAGCAGGGTGCTGGACTGTGAAGCAGCGGTTGAGGCCTGATGTGCTGGAATGGTGGTTGGTTTCGAAGACTTGAAGGTTATACTGCCCAATACCCAGTCAATCGATAGATTGTAGCGGGTGAGCCAGTTGAAGCCAAGTACTGCGGAGCAACTGCCGTCTAACGTCGTCACATAGAAGGTGACGTTCTGAAGTTCACCGGTCGGAAATCGGATCGGAATTGTCATAGTCTGAGTAATGACAGAGTTAGTAGAACCGTCAAATAGTTTCAACGGAATAGCAGGAACTGAATTAGTAGGCAAAGAATATTTCTGCACAATTCGTGATTCAATAAAGCAGTCTGAAGAACCACAATCTAAGAGCGTAACAAGAGGAAGTTCGGAAATAAGAGAACAAGACAGATTAAGTATAAGCGAAGTTTTCGAAGTTTCAGAAGTAGAAGATTTTCGAGATATTTACAATGAAAGATGACGAAAAATACTTGATTTGGTTTTTCTAATAATCATTCAATCAGTTCCTTTCTCAATCGAATCCTCAGAATCTTGGGAACTGTTCAGAATGCCATTCGTATTGGATTCTTCAGCGTTGGGCGTTCCTTTGTACTCGGCTCTCCCACAGCCTGCGGACTCCAAGTGGTATCAGGGCCAACTTCCACGACTGTCCCCGTTATAGGCAGAGTGCCTGGATTGTTTGAGATATTAGTATCGTCATGTAAATGTTCCGTGATATGAAGAGTCTCCGGCGGGTCCGTGACAATCCAGAGCGGCGTTTCTGCCTCGATGCCAGGTCCCGGCGGTGTGACAGGTGAATAATTTGGGTGAGTGATGGTTATATGTATAAGGTACTTATTCCGACCATCACAATTGTTAGCTTTCGATGAACCACCCCCTGAGAATGAGACTAAGCTTACTTCACACCTGGCACATGGGAAATTGAAATGAGGAGTAGGCATGGTAGGATTAATGGATGGTGAATGGCGTAGAGTAGATGAGGGATGGGAACAAGGAATGTGGAGGTGGATGTGCTGAGCTGAGACCGGCATACCAAGTGACTTGCATGCAGCATGGGCACTTGTACGTGGACATAGTCTGACTGCTCGGTTGGCACTGCCGAATTACCAGAATCTCGGTACGTGTACTTGACATATAGTTGTAATATCTCCTAATGTTGAAACAATAGCAAGGTTTGTAGTAGGGCTTGGCTTCAACTTATGTGTTGCACTGTCCAGACCTCAAGATCCCTAATTTTGTAATGCTGAGGACTGTAATGCCAAGGTGGATTATAATGATAATGTTGGGTGTATAGGTGGAAATGAAGTAGAGCAAGATGGAAGTGAACAGGGGAATCTTAGTCGATATTCTGACTAAAGAACAGACTAATAAACATACAGGTTTTATACTAATTTCTTTATCTATAAAAAGTCCATGTCTGTTAGGAACCATACCCGACTATTCATTTCAGCCCGCTCAGCCCAACTCCGCCTTCACTTGCCTATTCAACTATACGCCCTCAGCCCATGGACTATATGCACCTCATGTATCCATCTTGGCATCACATGCTCCTGTCAATTCACTCCACTCATTTACGTCAAACTCCATATGCTTGCAATTCCATTCTGTCTTCATTTACGTTTAATATCCTTTCATTTATGTTCTGCTCCACTTTCATTTATTTGCAATTCTGTTCTGTTCCTTTATATCTGATCTGTTATTATGTTCCTTAGGGTAACTCCATTGGGAATCGGGGTGACATGTCACCCCCCAATGTCATGGAGGAGATCAAGATTTGGGATGTAGTATTTCCGTTCTCGCTTTTCACGATCCTCAGCTTTCTTATCTATTATAGGGATCTAGTCAACTCCTAGTAGATTTGAAAGTAGTATAAAGATCTTGTACATTTAGTAGTTCAGTCCTCAGTCAGATAATTGACTTTGATTTCAACTAAGCTAATTCTTTCTGTCTCGCTATTCTGAAATTAGGGACCAGTGCAATCTGGTGGGCGCAACATACAAGTTGAAGCTGTGCCCTACCCTGAACCTCACCATTGTTTATCTTTGGGAGATATTACATTTATTACGATTATGTTATTCCTTCACATTGTAACAGTATTATCTGACTTTTACACCTGATCGCACCTCTTTTCGCATATCATCTTCACATATTATGACCATCATGAATACTTGATCCACTACTCGTAATCTACCCTTCATCATAGAAGTCCCAAGTTAGTTGCAGGAGATTTCTGCACTTTGACGGCTGTCAGAACAACATTCAATTTGTGAAGCTGGCCCGTCAAGCGGAAAAGCTCCTCCTGAATGTGAGGACGATGACAAAGAAGAGCCAATTGATGATAATGATGACGACGAGACAAATCCAAACCCTATTCAAGTTTCTAATCCAAACCCCACTCATGTTTCCAATCCGACTCTTAATTCCACTTCTAGTATGGACAAAATTGTCAAGGCACTCATCGATCGTTTAGCCCAATCACCCCCTAGATCCAATCCCAACCCTGGCCATCATGCCAAGGTTTGTGAGCCTGAGGTTTACAATGGCACCGACAAAGGGTTGGCCAGATGCATCAAGGACAGCCTCCTTCACTTCCCTTGATTCAAAACTCTTGCTGAACTCAGACAATATTCACTCGAGATCAACAGCAAATACTGGGAATGCAAGGAGTTCGACAACTTTGGAATGCCTGCAAAGCCGAACGGGTCCTCATCCAAATCCAACTCTAACAACAACAACCAGTCTTCCTCCAACTCTAACAACTCGAACAACAAGAAAAATAAGAAAGGGGGGAAGAAGAATGGAAACAATAAGTGTTCCAACAATAACAACAATGCAAACAACATTTCGTTCAAGCTCAGAAAAGATGGGAAGCTGTTGCCCGAAGAATGTCAAAGGCAAATCAATGCGGAACTCTGTCTCTTGTGTGCTTCAAAAGGTCACATGGTCAAAGACTGTCCCAAATCCAATTCCCAATCATCATCGACTTCTTCTTCTAACAACAAAAACAACAACACCAATAACAAAAAATCAATGAAAGTGTGCACGACCAAGGCCAGCATGTCTGACACCAATGCCAAAGACAACACGGCAAAGGAGTCGAAAAAATAAGCTACAACCTCAGAAATGCACGAGCTGAGGATTGCGTTAGCCTCTCTCACGTGCTCTTCTTGAATGCCCTTTCTCCTATTTCTCGCATATCTTCTACTTTTGAGACTTTGAAAACTTCTCTAATACTTAATCTGTCTTGTTCTCTTATTTCCAAGTTTCCTCTTGTTATGCTCTTAGATTGTGGTTCTTCAGACTGCTTTATTGAATCACAAGTTGTGCAAAAATATTCTTTGCCTACTAATTCAGTTCCTGCTATTCTGTTGAAATTATTTGACGGTTCTACTAACTCTGTCATTACTCAGACCACTACGATCCCTATCCAATTCCCGACCGGTGAACTTCAGAACATTACTTTCTATGTAACATTGTTGGACGGCAGTTGCTCCACAGTACTTGGCTTCAACTGGCTCACCTGCTACAATCCATCGATTGACTGGGTATTGGACAGTATAACTTTCAAGACTACAGAACCGACCACTGCTCTGACACCTCAGGCCTCAACCACTGCTTCACAGTCCGGCACTTTGCTTCCAAGCAATCTGTCGCCATCTCCGAAGTTGGAGGTGCCGCAAATAGCCCTAGTTAATGCAGAAGCATTCATTCATGCCTGCAAACTAGAAGGTTGGCACGCCTTTCAACTCGACCTCACAGATCTCGACAAATATGCTCGAGGCTCCACTACAGTCAATTCTTCTGACAACCTGGATAGCATTAAACAGCATGTTCTAGAATTCTATCATGACTTCACTGATGTCTTTAGTAAACAGCGCAGTAATACACTAGCACCTCATAGACTTTACGACCTCAAGATCAACCTCAAAGATGGCACTTTGCCCCCTCTTGGTCCCATCTATTCCCTCTCAGTATCTGAACTGCAATCACTACGAGATTTCATCGACAAAAACCTCAACATGGGCTTCATTTGACCCTCACGTTCATCACATGGTGCCCCAGTACTATTTGTACGCAAGAAGGATGGCTCCCTGCGACTCTGCATAGACTTTTGTGGTCTAAACAGAATTACAAAGAAGGATCATTATCCACTTCCCCTTATTTCCGACCTCTTAAACGCCCCCAAGAAAGCTCGTATATACACCAAAATTGACCTCAGACATGCCTATCATCTTGTTTGAATTGCCGAAGGGGACGAATGGAAGACAGCCTTTAGGACTTGTTATGGATCCTTTGAGTGGCTTGTCATGCCTTTTGGACTTTCTAATGCCCCTGCTGCATTTCAGCGCTTCATGAATGACATTTTTGGTGATCTGTTAGACAATTACACCATCATCTATTTGGACGACATCCTCATCTATTCCAATGACGAATCCTTGCACATCGAACATGTTTGCAAAGTTCTTCGATGATTACGCAAACACAACCTTTATGCTCAAGAAGACAAATGCTCTTTCCACCAAACATCCGTCAAATACCTTGGATATATCCTATCACCCAAAGGTCTTACGATGGCAGAAGACAAAGTCAAATGCATCACTCAGTGGCCCAAGCCACAAAAAGTCAATGACATCCAATCATTCCTCGGATTTGCGAACTTCTATCGATGATTCATTTTCAACTATTCCTCTATTACGACTCCCCTTACTCGACTCACTCGCAAAGGTCTGGCATGGAACTGGAGTGAGGAGTGTAGAGAAACTGGCATTCATGTCTTCCCCTATCTTAACTCATTGGACTCCTGACTTGCCCTTGATTGTGGAGACAGATGCATCAGATTATGCTTTAGCAGCTATACTCTCTCAACACTCCCCAGACAGTGAGCTTCATCCTGTCGCATTTCATTCCCAAACTTTCACTTCCCCCGAACTCAATTATGACATTCACGATAAAGAACTGCTTGTGATTTTCGAAGCTTTTCAAAAATGGTGTCATTACTTAGAAGGTTCCGGCAACTGTCAGGCTTCGGAATTGCTGACAATGCATAGGCCGAGCATTATAGTAATAGTGCTGGCTTCACGATGCTGGCGGGAAGCGGCCAAGTCCTGCAGGCCAGTCGTAGTGGTTTGGCTTCAACGTGCTCATGTGCCCTACTTTCCATGTGTGCCACTGATTTGGGACAGAAGATATACCCGGGAGAGTGCCGAGAGTGTCAGCCTGAGTAAAGGACTTTAGACAGGAGAAGGGAGGACAAGAAGGGGTAAACCTAGTTGATTTCCAGAACAAAGAACCATCTACATACATTCACTACTTATATAGGTTAAGAAGTGAGATGTGGAAGAGGGTGGCACAAGGAATGGAGAACAATAAGGTATGAAGAATCATGTGGAGGTATTGTCCACAATGATCAGAAATAGAATAAGGAATGTGGGCGAGAATAGAACAATGGAGTATGACCGAGAACAAAAGAGTGAGTGAAAATAGAACAATGGAAAATGGCCAAATATAAAACAATAGGGCCATGACCGAATAATAGGTGAGTAGTAAATGTCCCATAGGAAAATGGGTAAGAGGAATGAAAGGGAATGAAAGAATAACAAAGGATAGAGGGGATGGGATGAGGAAAGTGAACCAAATAATGAGCCAAATGTACCAAGCTGAGGCCATGTACTAGTGAGGGATGACTTGTCACTGGTGTGGGATTAAACGGTAAGGGTCGATCGGTCGGTACTACCGAGTGAACCGGAGCTCGGTATCGTGGGCTTGACAGCAACCCTGTCAATGTCATCACCGATCATAAGAACTTGGAGTACTTTTGCATGACCAAGTTGTTGACTAGATGTCAAGCTAGGTGGTCAGAATACCTTTTGCAGTTTAATCTCATCATTCATTTCAGATCAGGTCATTTGGGCACTAAGCCTGATTTGCTCACTAGACGATGGGATGTCTACCTTAAGGAGGGGATGAGCGACTACACCACCATTAATCCCCAGAACCTTCGACCCATCTTCTCTCAACATCAGTTGACCATGTCGCTTCGAGCCACGAGCCTTATCAAACCCATACTGAGGGCCTCGACTCTTATAGACACCAAGCATATCCTGAACGACATTAAACATCAACTTCCCTCTGACTCCTTAGCCCAGAAACACCTCGCAAATAATGACAACCTGAAGTGGTGGACTAATTCCAATGGTCTGTTACTATTTGACGATCACATCTACGTTCCCAAGGAACAAGAATTACGCTTATGCATGTTATAACATAAGCATGATCACATTCTTTCTGGACACTTTGGAATTAACAAAACCATAGACCTCGTTAGATGCGACTACAATTGGCCTGGCATGAGGTCATTTGTCAAAGACTACTGCAAATCCTGTATGACATGTATGTGGAATAAATCGCAACCTCATAAGCCCTACAGATTGCTCAAACAGCTTCCAGTGCCAGAAAAACCCTGGAACTCGATATCCATGGACTTCATCGAACAGCTTCCCACATCCTTGGGATTCACAGCCATCCTAGTCATCGTCGACTGCTTTTCCAAACAGTCTATCTTCATTCCCACTTCCATTACCATCACTTCTGCTCAGCTTGCAGAACTCTTCGTACTTCACATATTCTCCAAACATGGCATTCCTTCCCATGTCACTTCAGATAGAGGCTCGGAATTTGTGTCCCACTTCTGGCATTCTCTTGGGAAGGCCCTTGATATGAAGTTGCATTTCACCTCAGGCTATCACCCAGAAGGTGATGGCCAGACCAAATGTATTAATCAGACATTAGAACAGTACCTTCGCATCTATTGCAACTATCAACAAGACAACTGGGCCTCATTATTACCCCTTGCAGAGTTCGCCTATAACAATGCTCCTAGTGCCACCACTGGATTCTCGCCTTTCTTTGCCAACAAAGGCTATCATCCCAATCTCACCATTCATCCCGAACATGACCTTGCTTCATCACGAGCACAAGACTTTGTAGTCGACCTGGATGAATTGCATCAGCAGCTTTGAACCAATATCCTCGGCGCTCAACAAATGTACCAGACCTCAGCAGACGCTAAACGACTCCCATCTCCAGACTTTCCTATTGGCAGTCTCGCATTTATCAAAGCTAAATTCCTCAGGACTACCCGTCCCATGAAAAAGCTAGCTGAGAAGTTTTTGGGTCCATTTGAAATCATTGCACGTCCCGGTACTTACTCAGTTACTCTGAAACTCCCAGGCTACATGAACGCAGTACATCCTGTATTCCACATTTCAATGCTCAAGCCAGCTTCTCCTAATCCCATTCCTAATTGCATTCAACCACCTCTGCCCCCAGTCATCATCGAAGGTGAACCCGAATTTGAGATATCCAAGATCCTCGACTCGAAAATCGATAATCGACCCATGGTATGTAGGCTATTGTACTTAGTGCGGTGGGCAGGATACGAAGGCACAGATGAAGAAACTTCATGGCTCCTTGCAACAGAACTCAACCACACTTCAGAACTCATTCAAGACTTTCACAAGTTGTATCTATCCAAACCTGGACCATTACCCATTCCATAAGCACCTCACAATTTCTCCTCTGTTCACTCTCACTCATTCCATTCATTATCACTCTTTGCATTTTAGTTCTGTTCATTCTGTCTTCAAGTTCAAAAACCCTCAATTCCGATTCACTCATTCCAGCTCGCAATTCAGCTTCTTCCTTCCATTTTCAAGTTCAACTCTCAGTTCCCACTCTATCATTCCTTATTCCAATTCAACTCTTAATTCCAAACCATTCAATTCACGCTCAAGTCCAATCCAAAAGAAAATACAATTCAAAACCACTCCTATTCTACAATCCTAAATCTATTTCATCCTCAGCCTCATCAAAGGCACTCTTCGGGTTTTCAGACCCCAACACCCAATTCTCCCAAGTTCCCTGTACCCTGGGTGGCTCCTGCACCACATCTGCACTGGCGGACCTCTGATAACCTATCTGCAATGACAGGTTCCTTACCTCTGCTCGCAATTCATCATTTGACATCCTCAGCTCGGCATTCTTATGCCTGCTATCTGCCACTTCCCGATGAAGTTTGTCCATGGACTGCTTGAGCTCTACCAGAGCTGTAGTCAACATGATGACTGGGGAGGGCTGGGGAGGCGCAGGAAAAACGAGGGGAGGAGGGGGGACAACCATGGGAGGCGGTGAGGGAAGAGGTGGAGGGGATGGCATAGGTGGTGGTGAAGGAGTAGGAGGAGGAGGAGGCAGTGGAGGGGGTGGAGGCATAGGCAATGACACCATTATGTGTGGTGTCGGTACCGCCATAGGTGGTGAGGGAGGGGGCAGTTCAGGAGGTGGGGGGGGATGAAGGATGGGGAGTAGGGGTCCCACACTGGAAGAGGGGAGTATGCATCCTAGGCTGGATCCTCGCCCTTTTCAAAGGTCCCAGCCCATCCAAATCACAAGCTTCAGGCATACCTTCCCTTGCCCTTTTCTTCCTCGGACTTCCTTCAACTTCACTACTTCTTGCCTTTCCCTTCCCTTTACCTTTCCTCTTACTGGTACCTCTGCCTCGCACATTAATCGAACACCCCACACCTCGCTCACTACACCATATGCATGCACCCAAATACAACTCACTATCCCACTTCCTCAGACATGTATTACGACACTTGATGCATCGATCACACGGAGCGTCCGATTTATGACTCTCGATCCAAGGAGTGTCTTCATCCTCCTCGACCAACCTTACGTCATGATAGAACATGACGAGGTTGTCGGTGTCATCACCTTGCATTTCAAGGCAAGTGTACTAAGGGAAACAACTCAATAAGCAACACATTGAATCATGAGAGGAGGCTTACTTACCTTTGCACTTTTTAAGTGCGAGCCTTTGACCCATGGCACCCTCATGTCAATGGCACCCTGTGCATCTTCTTCGAGTTGCATTCTAGCACATTTGATGGTGGACAACGAGGGGGTAGGAATATCAATGGGACAAGGGTTGTTGAGATAAGATGCAATGGGCAAGCTATACATGCCCATGAGCTTGCAGATATACAAGGGGTTGATATACGAGTCGTCCATTTCGATGTCGATGATGGTTACCCCCCAAACTCCCTCACGGCCATTCTTATATGCTTTTGCATTTCCAAACTCCAACGGGGCCACCATTCTAGAACTTCATTTCCACGGCCTTATGGGACTCAGCCATAAGGGGAGAATACTGTTAGGAACCATACGCCGGCATACCTGACTATTCATTTCAGCCCGCTCAGCCTAACTCCACCTTCACTCGCCTATTCAACTATACACTCTCAGGCCATGGACTATATACACCTCATGTATCCATCTTGGCATCACATGCTCCTGTCAATTCACTCCACTCATTTACGTCAAACTCCATATCCTTGCAATTCCATTCTGTCTTCATTTACATTTAATATCCTTTCATTTATGTTCCGCTCCACTTTCATTTATTCGCAATTCCGTTCTGTTCCTTTATATCCAATCTGTTATTACGTTCCTTAGGGTAACTCCATTGGGAATCGGAGTGACATGTCACCCCCCAATGTCATGGAGGAGATCAAGATTTGGGACGTAGTATTTCCATTCTCGCTTTTCACGATCCTCAGCTTTCTTATCTATTATAGGAATCTAGTCGACTCCTAGTAGATTTGAAAGTAGTATAAAGATCTTGTACATTCAGTAGTTCAGTCCTCAGTCAGATAATCAACTTTGATTTCGACTAAGCTAATTCTTTCTGTCTTGCTATTCCAAAATTAGAGACCAGTGTGATCTGGTAGGTGCAACATACAAGTTGAAGCTGTGCCCTACCCTAAACCTCGCCATTGTTTATCTTTGTGTAAAGCCCACAATACCATGCTCTGATTTACTCGGCAGTACCGACCGACCGACCCTTACCCATATCAACCCTTACCAGTGTGTGGCCTCAGCTCGGTACATTCGGTTCATCATTTGGTTCACTTTCCTCATCCCATCCCCTCTATCCTTTGTCATTCTGTTATTCCCTGTCCTTTCCCTTGCCTCCTGTTCAGGACATTCACTCTTTGTTGTCACTCGGCAGTGGCCCTATTGTTTTATGTTCTGCCACTCTCATTGTTCTATTCTCACTCACTCTTTTGTCCTCGGCCATACTTTATTGTTCTATTGTTGTCCACATTCCTTGTTCTATTCCTGATCATTGTGAACAATACCTCCACATGATTCTTCATACCTTATTGTTCTCCATTCCTTGTGCCACTCTGTTCCACATCTCACTTATTAGCCTATATAAGTAGCCAATGTATGTAGATGGTTCTTTGTTCTGGAAATCAACTAGGTTTATGCCTTCTTGTCCTCCCTTCTTCTGTCCCAAGTCCTTTACCTGGGCCGACACTCTCGGCACTCTCCCGGGTATCCCTCTGTCCCAAATCGGTGGCACGCATGGGAAGTAGGGCTGTCAAGATTCGGTCACGCCGAGATATCGGTTAAGTTCTGCAAACCGTTACGGGGTGGCTA
>QLPI01001250.1:0-12404 GCA_003314275.1 Chroogomphus rutilus
GTAGCCCGTCCGACTTCCGTCGCGGTCCTCGGCCCCGTCACGGACCTTCACGCTGACCCGGACAACCCCTTCGGAGGAGCTAGCTAAGCGCCTGACACGCGGACTTAACAACCTTGGTTAGAAATGGATGACGCACTGAGATACAGGATTAGTATGAATATTAATAATATTTATTATTTCTGAACAGTATATAAAGTACCTAGTGAGATTCAAATAGAATAAGTCCTTGAGACATTAAATCTCATTAATAAATATCCCTCAATTTACAGGTTATGGGCCCCCATCCGTAACTGATCAATACCATTACACCCCACACTGTCTACTATGTCTATTATGTCGAAGCTTACAAGGTGGACCCCTTGAATGGGGACAATTATATTACATAGTGACAGCACCTAGAATGGATCTTAGAAGATCTAGATCTATGGACAATAACCAACGGATCAGAGACAGAACCACAACCGATAGATGCCAGGGCGCCTACCAAAGCAGAACAGACTGCGAGAGCTGAATGGAAAAAGAAAGATAAAAAAGTGCAAAAGGAGATTTGTCTTAGGATATCCAATGAGTATCTGGTATATATTGATCAGGATACTATACAAAACTATGGGGCAGACTGCGTGGGATCTTTGAATCTAAAGTGGCAATCGGCATGGTTAATATCTGCTGGGAATTTTCCTAAACAATGGCCATGGATGGCACTAACATGGATGAGCACATCCGGAAGATGTGCAGGCTATACCTGTTGGAAATAGAGGCGCAAAAGTGTATATCCCGTGACACATCACATCACTACAGGAAAATTTTCTGCAGCATCTAACTACTTCCAGTGTTCAACGACGTCGGCCTCAACACCTCAACGAAATATTTCAACACATCCCCTGAGGCCAACACCCCCATAATAAAATCAATAAAGGAGAGTGTAGGATAGAATGGATAAAATAAATAAATAAGAGAACTTAGAATGAAAAATTGACCAACTCAGGATCACTGGTTTTCAACCGGTGTTTCTTCTTTTTCTTCTTGGGTATAATAAGCAAGGGATTGCTGTTCGGTTGATGAAGTGGAATTGTGCTTGTACCTTCAGCAGCTGCAAATGCAAATAGGTTGTCATCACCGTCAAGCATTGCAATGTGAGCCGAGTGGTTGAGAGTGCGCCGCTTGACCTCCTCTGGCATATTTGCAACGCAGAATTGTGCAATATGACAAGGGCATCCACACCTATAACATACTCCCTCACGGTTCCTTGTATTCCCCCAATCGAAGTCATCGTCATTTTCATCGGCTTTCTCCTTGGATCCCAAAATGCCACGCTTTCCTCTGGCAATCAACGCTGATTCTCCTTCCTCCTTCTTTATCGCCATTTCCACCCCCATCTCATTGGCCTCATACTGTTTGAGCGCCGAGGCAATCTCATCAATTGTTGGGGACATTGTCCGCAGCATAAGCGCTGTGCAAACTGGAGCCCAAGATGGGTGCAACCCAATCAGGATTTTGTCGGTAATTTCGAGATCGTCCGGTTGGTGGCCAATAGCTTCTAATCTGCGAGCAACTGTGAGGACTCCTTCAATGAAGTTTGAGATTGAAGCAGATGAATCATGGGTGATGGAATAGAATTGTTGGCGTAGGAGTATCCTATTTGTTGCATTGTCCTTTTGGTACTCAGCAACGAGTTTGCTCCAGGCTTCTTTGCCAGACTTTGTGGTGATAATTGGTGAACGGTAGTTGGGGTCGGTGAGAAACCATATGACGGCATAGACCTTTTGGTCGGTTTGATCCCAGGCCAAAGCCTTTTCACCTCCAGGCCTAATGCTATCAATATGACCTCCACAGCCAATCAGCATGAAGTAGGTCTCTATCTCCTTCTGCCACTCATGCCAGTTGGTACCGGTGAGCTTTGGGAGCTGAGGCATAATGGTGCGATCCATGTTGTAAGCGAATGTTGACACGAAAGGTTTTCTCTAACACAAAAGATTTGTTTGACACAAAAAAAAGCAGATCACGAATAGACAGATCACAAAAGGACAGTTTCAGTGAGACTAGGTGCGACCGGGTCCCATAACCTGTTGGAAATAGAGGCGCAAAAGTGTATATCCCGTGACACATCACGTCACTACAGGAAAATTTTCTGCAGCATCTAACTACTTCCAGCATTCAATGACGTCGGCCTCAACACCTCAACGAAATATTTCAACAATACCAACAACTGAATGCCAGGGGGAAATTAATTACTGACAAAGACTTCAGTAATACATTGCTTACTTCATTACTGGACACCTGGGCCACTATCATAACTACAATTAATGTGATCAGGACGGCAATCAACTCCAAAACCTTGATCGCTAGGATCTTAGATGAAGATCAATCACGGAGCACTGGGACTATTAAACAGACAGCACTTAAAGCACAACATAACCCCGGTAACAGGCACAAAAGTGGAGATAAAGCACCCAGCACTACCAAAGGGAATTGCCGAAATTGTGGCAAAAAGGGGAAATACATAAAGGATTGCTGGGTAAAAGGGGGTGGCAAAGAAGGCCAGGTACCCAAGTGGTTCAAAAGAGCCGAAAGATTGGGACTCTGCCAAGCAATCTAAAGATGAAGATCTGGCATTTATGGCTTATATTAAGGAGGTCACACCAGTGGCAATCTTGGCATCAGACTGATTGGCCGATACAGCTGCAATAATGCACATTGTGCCTAGCTGAAGCAATTTTATTACGTACATGGAAGAGAAATCAGAAATCGATGGGATTGCACCAGGAAATTCACTAAAAACCAGAGGCTGTGGTATAATAACTATAGAATTCAAAGTGAACAGTAAAACATTCCCTACGACCTTGCACAATGTCAAACTGTCAGGCCTCGGGAAAGCCAAAGGGTCGGATGGGTAATGGCCAAGTCCTGCAGGCCGGGAATAGTGGCATGGCTTCAACGTGCTCGTGCGTTATGCCCTACTTCCCATGCATGCCACCGATTTGGGACAGAGGGATACTGTTGTAGTCCGAGTTTGCGTCAGGTCCGAGCTGATGTAAGTCGGTCCGAGTCGTGTGTGTGGAGTCATAAGGACTTGGCTTCAACTTTAATGTTGTGCCCTCCTCGATCGTCAGTCCTTTATTTCAGAGGTTCGGAGAAGATAAGTTTTCGGAGTTCAAGAGTGAGTGGGAATACAAGTCGATATTCGAACTAAGGTATAGTACAGAAGTCTGGAGGTATTTATACATATGATCCTTATTGTAACTAATTAGGAATGATCAAGAGAACAACAAGACGAACGAAAATGGAGTACAAGAGGAATATACATTGGTGTTACAATAAGACTATTGTTCGACGAAAAAGGAAGATGTCCAAGGTCTGAGGTTAAGAATGCTGGTCGGATACGGAGGTGGCAATGTAGGCTCAGACTTGGTTCGGAGTAGGGTCCTTTCGTAACGCCCTATGTCAGATGTCTGGGATGTCGGAGTTATATCGTGGATATAACAGTGCCCCCCTGTTAGGACCGAGCCTCGAGGTCCTGGCGCCTAATGGTGATGGAAGTGACCGTGGGAAGATTAGGTGATTAGGCGTTGCGATAAGGTATATAAAGGGGGACCCTTTTTCATAGCAACTCAACCATGTCTTCGCCATCCTCCATGTTAGACGATGAGGTGATCCTCGAGAGAACATTGTGAGAGGCCTCGGAGCAGCTCGAGAAGGTCCGAGCTGACAAAAGACACAAGGCCGAGGAGGAGGCTGAAAAGAAACGGAAGGCCGAGGAGGAGGCCAAACGGAAGGCCGAGGAGGAGGCCAAACGGAAGGCCGAGGAGGAGGCCAAACGGAAGGCCGAGGAGGAGGCCAAACGGAAGGCCGAGGAGGAGGCCAAATGAAAAGCAGAGGAGGAGGCCCAACGAAAAGCGGAGGAGGAGGCCAAACATAAGGCGGAGGAGGAAGCCAAACGGAAGGCAGAGGAGGAGGCTAAGGAGAAAGCTGAAAAGGAGGCCAAAGGAAAGGCCAAAAGGGAAGCTAAGGAGAAGGCTGAAAAAGAGGCCAAGGAGGAGGCCGAAAGGCTCCGAAAGGAGGTGGCTTTGAAAAAGGCCCTCAAGAAGCCGCCTCAGAAGAAAACCGTAAAGAGCCCCCAAATAATTCCGGAACTATACACAATAGTGGAGGACGAATCCCAGCAGGGGGAGTTGTCAGCGGTTGTCACTCGGAGACCGTCTCCGAATGCGGAGGCGGGGGGCTTGGGGTTGAATGAACGAGAAAAGGAGCAAGTCCGAACGCTCCAACAGCAACACACACTCCGAGTGCATCGGGCCCAGAAGGCCTACGAGAACTCCTTGCTGAGGAGTGCCAGGGCGGAAGGTGCCAAGGTGGGTCTCGGTCTGCTCGAATTGAGTCGAAGGACGCTGATCAGCCTGCGTCCTGACTTATATCATCAGCTATCCGAGGATGTGCTCGACTGGGTTGGAGAACCTGGTCGGGTGTGCAAGTGCTGTTCCAATCGGGAGGAACCCTGCGTGTGGCCTGCTTTGGGCAAGGGAACCTCCTGCTTCATTTGTGCCGATCGGAAGGTGAAGTGCAAGGAGAAGGGTGATGGGGAGACAGATGCTAAGGGGAAGAGAGGAAGGGTTGCTTCGGAGGATGGTGCGGGTCCAAAGCCGAAGAGGCAGAAGGTGGAGGTAGTGATTGAGGGGCCGTCTCGGGGTCTGAGCACCTCCGGGGCTGATTTGAGGGAGGTGGTTGAGGAGCTGCGGGGGTTAAGGCGGGATGTGCAGGGCATCCAAGAGGAGAACCGGAGGATCACCGAGGCCTTGGTGCACATGAATGACCTCCGCATTCTTGAGCAGGCTCGGTGGTATAACTGGTCGCAGAAGACGGATGAGTGGTGGGGAAGTTCTCCGAGGGAGAACTGGGCAGGACCTCTGAAGGGTAAGGGGAAGGAGAAGGAGGAGGATAAGGGGAAGGGCAAGGAGAGGGAGAAGGAAGATGAAGGGGGTCCGAGGGACGATGGGTCGGACCAGGATGATGCGCCTGGGTCTTCGGAGTAGGAGTTGTATTATATTATTTTTTTTTGAAAATATTTTTGAATCTTGAGATCGAGTGAAACATCTAAGTCAGAAGAAGTGAATTATCGGTCCGAGGTGAGGGTTTCTAGGACATCACCGAGGGACCTGGTTTGTCAGGGTAGGCTCGGTGGAAGTCGGAGACTACTTCGGAGGCGTGGTCAAGTTCGTTGGCTGGCAGCCAGGATGTTTCATCCGCGGTGCCTTCATATCCGGACCACTTGACTAAGTATTGCAAGGGGCATCTTCTTCTTCTTCCGTCGATCTTGGAGTCAAGGATCTCAGAGATCTCGTATTTGGGTTCTCAGTCGATAACGACTGGGGGTTGAGGTGGAAGTATGTGTTCGGGGAAGGTGTTCGGAGTTGATGGTTCTAACATGGAGACGTGGAAGATGGGGTGAATGGCCCTCATGTTCTTGGGGAGTCGGAGGGTGAAGGAGACGGTTCCTACTTGTGCGATAATTTCGAAGGGGCCTAGAAACTTCTCTGCTAGCTTTTTAGAAGGTCTCGTAGTTCGGATGTTCTCGGACTTAATGAAGACTTTGTCTCCAACTTTGAAGTCCGGAGGGACCGCTCTTCGACGATCTGCGGAGGCTGAGTATCGGGTCTGAGCTTCGGATATAGTCTTTCGGAGTTGTTGGTGCAGGTCGTCCAAGTCGACTATGAAGTCGTGCGCTCAAGAGGAGGCAAGGTCACGTTCGGGGTGAAAGGTGATATTCGGATGATAACCTTTGTTGGCATAGAAGGGGGAGATTCCCGTTGTTGTGTTCGGGACGTTGTTGTAGGCGAATTCGGCGATGGGTAGTAGTTCGGACCAATTTTTTTGCTGGTAGTTGCAATACACTTGGAGATACTGTTCGAGGGTTTGATTCATGCGTTCAGTTTGTCCGTCCCCTTCGGGGTGATATCCTGACATGAAGTGAAGCTTCATGTCCAAGGCTTTGCCGAGGGATCGGAAGAACGAGGAGACGAACTCGGATCCTCGGTCCGAGGTAACATGTGAAGGTACTCCATGCTTTGAGAATACATGTAGGACGAAGAGTCTGGCAAGGGTTGGGGCGGTGATTGTGTCAACGGTAGGGATGAAGAGGGACTGCTTTGTTAGGCGGTCTATGATGATGAGGATAGTGTCATAGCCATCCGAGGTGGGTGGTTTCTCTATGAAGTCCATAGAGATGGAGTTCCAAGGTCATTCAGGGATCGGTAATTGCTTGAGTAGCCCGTAAGGGCGAGGTCTCTGTGGCTTAGACCTCATACAAGTGGTGCAAGATTTAACATAGGACTTAACGGAATCTCGGA
Organism: Chroogomphus rutilus; assembly: GCA_003314275.1. Taxonomy (NCBI): domain Eukaryota; kingdom Fungi; phylum Basidiomycota; class Agaricomycetes; order Boletales; family Gomphidiaceae; genus Chroogomphus; species Chroogomphus rutilus. The sequence continues at coordinate 6,342 of QLPI01001250.1, forward strand.
GTTTGGGCCAGATATAGTCTCTTCGGATGAGTTCTAATGTCCGATTCTGGCCAAAATGTCCTGAGATTGGGTGGTCGTGTTTGTCTTGTAGGACTCGGAGTCGGAGGTTTCCATGATCGGGGACGTAGATTCTTTTATCGAGGAGGAGGAGTCCATCCTCGGAGATGGTCCATCGATCGGTGAGGTTGTCCATTCGGGACAAGGCTGTGGGGTCTTCTCGGAGTGAGGTTCGGATGTCTTTATGGAGTTGTTCTATGTCCATGATCATTGCCGCTCGCATTACCGGAGTGTACAAGGAGGTGGCCCGGGGTGACGATACAAGTTGTTCTGTTGTAAAGACTGGTCGGAGGTTGTGCGGATTAATCTTGGCGTAGTCGCTTCCTCCCTCTTTAGGGTAGACATCCCATCGTCTAGTCAGTACGTCGGGTTTAGCGCCGAGGCGACCAGGTCAGAAGCGGATTACCATGTTGAACTGGGAGAGATATTCAGACCATTGGACCTGCCGACGGGTGAGTAACTTGGTTGTTGAGAAATATTCTAAATTCTTGTGGTCGGTGACAACATCGATCGGATCTGCTGAACCTTCTAGGTAGTGTCTCCAGGTCTTGAAGGCTTCAAAGATAGCCAGTAGTTCTTTGTCGTGTATGTCATAGTTCAATTCCAGAGGGGTGAAGGTTCGCGAGTGGAAGGCTATCGGGTGGATGTCATTGTCCGTTGGCGATATGGTGGAGAGAATTGCTATGAGGGCGTAGTCCGAGGCGTCGGACTCGACAATGAGTTGAGATCCAGGGATCCACTGTTGTAGGATCGGTGCCGTGGTGAACGCTTTCTTGAGTGTCTCGAAGGATGTTCTGCAATTCTCAGTAAAATTCCACAGAGTATCTTTTCGTGTCAGACGAGTTAGCGGCACTGTGATGTCGGAGTAGTTGAAGATGAAGCATCGGTAGAAGTTTGCAAATCCGAGGAAAGACTGAATGTCTTTGATTTTTCGGGGTTCGGGCCATTCCTGGATGACTTTGACTTTGTCGTCGGCCATGGTCAGGCCCTTCGGAGAGAGGATGTATCCGAGGTACTCCATGGTGTCGGTGTGGAAGAAGCATTTATCTGCCCGGGCATATAGGTGGTTCGCTCAGAGGCATCGGAGGACGTCTTTGACGTGGATCCTATGTTCTTCTAGGTTGTCAGAGTAGATCAAGATGTCGTCCAGGTATACTAGTACGGACAGGTCTAAGAGGTCGGAGAAAATGTCGTTCATGAATCGCTGGAATGCGGCTGGGGAGTTGGTGAGTCCAAAGGGCATCACACTCCATTTGAAAGATCCATAGCATGTGCGGAAGGCGGTCTTCCATTCGTCACCTTCTCGGATGCGTACCAGGTGGTATGCATGTCAGAGATCTATCTTGGTGAATATTCGGGCCTTTTGGGGACTGTCCAGGAGATCGGAGATTCGGGGGAGTGGGTAGCGATCCTTCTTCGTTATCTTGTTTAGTCTACGAAAGTCGACGCATAAGTGTAGTGATCCATCTTTCTTTCGGGCGAAGAGGACTGGAGTGCCCCCAGGGGAGCGTGAGGGTCGTATAAACCCTGTGGATATGTTCTCATCTAAAAACTCTTGGAGGGACTTCAATTCACTTTCGGAGAGAGAATAGATCGGACTGAATGGGGGAGATGTGCCTTCCTCCAGTTCGATCTTGAGGTCATATGGTCGGTGAGGGGCTAAGGTGTTGGCCCGAGTTTTGCTGAAAATGTCTTTAAACTCGTGGTACTCGCTCGGGACGTTACTCAGGTCTATTGGACCTTCTTCGGAGTCTTGGCGGTCAGAGAGAAAGAGCTGGAAGGTTTGTGTTCCTTCCATTCTTGATATTTGGGCAAAAGCTACTGCATTGACTAAAGCAACCTTTGGCGCCACGAGCTGGGTTTCGGAGGGGACAGAGTCTCGGATGAGCACGGAGTCGTAGCTGCTGGCTCGGATGGTACCTGGAGATTAGTTGTGGTTGGAGAGCCAAACGATATACTGCCCAATACCCAGTCAATCAACGGATTGTAGCGGGTGAGCCAGTTGTGTCTGAGGACTGCCGAGCAACTAGAATCCAACGGAGTTATGTAGAACGTAATGGTGTATTGCTCCCCTGTTGGGAAGCATATGCGGAGGTCGATGGCTTTTCGAATTATGGAGTTGGAGGAGCCATCGAAGAGTCGTAGCGGAATCGGAGTGATGTCGTGCTTTGTAGCGTAGTCGGAGTCCAGGAAGCAATGAGTTGATCCTGAGTCTATTAGAGTGTCGATATAGGCGGTTTCAAGGTGGAGACGGATGGTCAAGGAGTTCGGACTGGAAAGAGCGGATGCGTTGAGTCTCATCTCCATTGGTGCATCATTGGGTTCAGCGCAGCCCCTAACTGATGCTGGAGTCGAAGGGCTGCTTAGAGATTTTTTGACTCCGAGGTATCTTCTACTTCGGAGATCGTTGCCTTGGTCATGCTTTCTTCAATAGTGGTTGCACGTCCTTTGGCGGCGGCGGAGGTTGACTTGGGACATTCCTTTGCTACATGACCGGTTCTTCCACAGAACAGGCAGAGGTTGTGCTCGAAACGGCGTTGTCGCTCTTGAGGCGTGAGTTTGCCGTCTTTGCCGAGTTTCGTGCTCATGTCCGAGGTTGGCTTATTCGGGGTCTGGTTGGGGTTCAGAGGTCTGGTGCTCGTACTTGCGATCGGAGCTGTTGGTGCCCTGTTCCTGTCATACGGACGTTCAGGGGCTTTGGACATGGAGGCTTCCCAAGACATTTCGGAGCGCCTTTCCCAGTAACAGGAGTCGATCGACTGAGACAGTCGTTGTAGTTGTAGTAGGGAGTCGGGCTTTCCTACGCGGGCGATTTCGTCTTTGATCCTATTGGGTAGGCCGTTGTAGTATTGGCGATGGAGTGCGGAGTCTCCCTACTGAACGCGAACGGCGAGCCTGTTGAATTCCACCATGTACTTTGTGATGCGTTGGTTGTCGCGCATTCGGAGGGCTTCGAGGTCAGCTTCGGCTTCTCCTTCTGGGTCGTGGGGGCCGAAGTTGGCTTTGAGTTCGGAGACGAATTCCTGATAATCGTAAAGCCAGTAAGGGTCTTCTTCGGAGGAGAGACCGGGTTCGAAGTAGTCCAAGGCAGTGCCAGTTAGGTACGATAGTACATAGGTTACTTTGGCACTGTCGGAATCAAAGGCATCAGGACGGTCTTGAAAGTTTAAAGTGCACTACACCAGGAACGGCTGTAGCTTCTTGGCGTCGGAGCCATCGAAGGGGTCGGGGTCTCGAATCTTGGTCCGAGCTGATGATTTCTTCGAGCCGGACAGATGTTTGGCTAACATGGTGATGGCTTCCGCCAAGTTGGCTTCAGCATTGGCATCGTCCGAGGGTGGCATTGGGTTCTCTAGGAGGGGGTTTGATGAGTGTTCGGATGGTGGGTCTGGGGCTGGTGGAGGGTTTGGTGGCATATGGACGTCAGGTTCTATGGCAGGTGAGTTTGGGGTAAGGGATGCGCGGCGTACCGAAGCTTCCATAAGTCTTTGAACGGCTCTGATTCGTTCGCTGCATCTCATAGACGATCAGGAGTGTGAGTTTGAATATACTGTTGTAGTCCGAGTTGGCGTCAGGTCCGAGCTGACGTAAGTCGGTCCGAGTCATGTGTTTGGAGTCGTAAGGACTTGGCTTCAACTTTAATGTTGCACCCTCCTAGATCGTCAGTCCTTTATTTCAGAGGTTCGGAGAAGATAAGTTTTCGGAGTTCAAGAGTGAGTGGGAATACAAGTCGATATTCGAACTAAGGTATAGTACAGAAGTCTGGAGGTATTTATACATACAATCCTTATTGTAACTAATTAGGAATGATCAAGAGAACAACAAGATGAACGAAAATGGAGTACAAGAGGAATATACATTGGTGTTACAATAAGACTATTGTTCGACGAAAAAGGAAGATGTCCGAGGTCCGAGGTTAAGAATGCTGGTCGGACACGGAGGTGGCAATGTAGGCTCGGACTTGGTTCGGAGTAGGGTCCTTTCGTAGCACTCTATGTCGGATGTCCGGGATGTCGGAGTTATATCGCGGATATAACAGATACCTGGGAGAGTGCTGAGAGTGTCGGCCCAGGTAAAGGACTTGGGACAGGAGGAGGGAGGACAAGAAGGCGTAAACCTAGTTGATTTCCAGAACAAAGAACCATCTACATACATTGGCTACTTATATAGGTTAATAAGTGAGATGTGGAACAGAGTGGCACAAGGAATGGAGAACAATAAGGTATGAAGAATCATGTAGAGGTATTGTCCACAATGATCAAGAATAGAACAAGGAATGTGGGTGAGAATAGAACAATGAAGTATGACTGAGAACAAAAGAGTGAGTGAGAATAGAACAATAGAGAGTGGCTGAACATAAAACAATAGGGCCACTGCCGAGTGACAACGAATGGTGAGTGTCCTGAGGGTAAATGGGCAAGGGAAAGGACAGGGAATAAAAGAATGATAAAGAATAGGAGGGTGGGATAGAGATAATGAACCAAATGATGAACCGAATGTACTGAGCCGAGGCCACACACTGGTGAGGGATGATATGGGTAAGGGTTGGTTGGTCGGTACTGCCGAGTAAATCAGAGCATAGTATTGTGGGCTTGACACAAACATGTACTGGACTCCCCAAACAATCTTATCTCAGTTGGGCGGCTAACCGATCACGGGCACTCGGCCAGATCCACATCTTCAGGGGTGGAATTCATTTCTGCAAAAGGCACTATATTTGCGATCAGATGGAAGCAAAACTGATTATACAAAATGTATGTGATTACCAAATCCCTGGGTCAGGCATGGGACTTTGCTGCTGTAACCAAGGGGAGAACCTTAGATAAATGACACTGGGTACTTGGCCATATTAATATCTATACTATCAAGGCGCTCTACAAAAATCCATTGGTCACAGGGCTAACGATCGATGACAAACAAGTGCCAACTCAATGTATGGCATGTATTTAAGGGAAGTGTCAGGTGGAGCTGTTCCCCAAAGAATCACATAAACAGGTCCAGGAGATCGGTGACCTCGTGGTATCCGATGTATGGGGCCCGGCCCAAGTAGAAGGTTCAGGGCACGAGTGCTACTTTTTTACATACACAGATTACAAAACTAGGTACACCAAGATCTATTTTGGGCCGACCAAGGATCTGGTCACAATTAATTTCCTACAATACAAGGAGTTTCTGGAAATTCAAACCGGTAAAAAGGTCAAAAGAATTAGGACTGACAATGGTGGAGAATATGTTAACAAAAAATTCCAAGATTATTGTGCACAAAATGGAATTATTATAGAAACTACAGCTCCATACTCACCGGCCCAGAACAGGATTGGCGAGCGGATCAATCAAACTCTATTGGAATACATGCACACTATGATATTTGCTAAAGATCTACCTAAGATCTTATGGCCCAAAGTGGTGGCATATTCCAATTATATTAAGAACAGAGTACCTACACAAGCACTTGGGATGGAAATTACTCCATATGAAGCATTCTTTAGCAAAAAGGCTGATGTGTCAAGGTTGGAAGAATTTGGCACATGTTGCTGAGTCATGGTACCAGACCAGAGGAGATCTAAATTAGATCCAAAGGCTGAAGAACATCTATTTGTTGGGATAGCCAAGCACTCAAAGGCCTGGAAATATTACAATAAAAAATCAAGGCAAATTCAAACCTCTAGGAACATTACTTTTGACAGCTCCGAAAACAAATTATATTCAATCCTGAATGAAGAAGATGATGTGTCACTCGAGAGTGTCAAGTCCACGTACCGAGACCCATCCGCCGGCAGTGCCGACCGAGCAATCATCCTATATCCACGACCAAGTGCCCACATTGCCTGCATAACACTTGGTGCACCGGTCCCGGCTCGGCACATTCGCCATCCGTACTCCTCGGTTCGTTTCACCTCGGGACTCCCCGTCCTTGTATTATCCTCGAATGCGACCCCATTGTTTTATATCCGGCCACTCCTTATTGTCCCATTTCGAGTCATGATCCTATTATATTGTCCTTCA
>QLPI01001259.1:0-24016 GCA_003314275.1 Chroogomphus rutilus
GTGGGACAGTATGTGAAAACCTGTGACTCATGCATACGGACCAAAATCCGGAGGCAGCCTCCAATGGGAGAATTAGAACCACTCCCCATCCCCGAGGCTCGATGGGACACTATCAGCGTAGACTTCATAGTAGAACTGCCAGATGCCCATGGACACAATGCAGTCATGAATGTAGTCAACTCAGTGAGCAAAAGGGCACACTTCCTCCCCACAAACACTACTATCATGGCATTAGGAGCTGCACGACTCTATCTGACACACGTATGGAAATTACATGGACTTCCAAAACAAGTGGTCTTGGACCAAGGTCCTCAGTTCATCTCGGAGTTCACCTGTGAACTCTATCGACTCCTGGGTATCAAGCTCGCAGCAACAACAGCCTACCACCCACAAGGAGATGGACAGACGGAACGTGTCAACCAAGAGTTAGAGCAGTACCTCCAAGTCTTTGTCAATGAACGACAGGATGACTGGGACGAGCTCTTACCAATGGCAGAATTCCAGTACAATAATCATGTATACTCTGCCACGTAGCAAACTCCCTTCATGTTAGACACGGGATGACACCCGCGGATGGGCTTTGAACCACAACAGCCAAAGTCACAAATGGAGATGGTAAATGAGTTCCAAGACCAAATGGAGCAGTCGCTAGAGGAAGCAAAGTCGGCACTGGCAAAAGCAAAGGACAATATGGCACGATATTACAACCAATGCCGAACCCCGGCACCAGAGTACCAAGCAGGAGACTGAGTGTACCTGGATGCCTTAGACATCCGAACAAAGCGACCCTCGCAGAAACTGAGCCACCGATACTTGGGACCTTACACCATTCAACAAAAAGTAGGTAGACATGCCTACAGACTCCGACTTCCACAATCCCTATCTCATCTCCACCCTGTCTTCAATGTGGTCAAACTCCTTCCAGCCCCCGAAGATCCGATTCCAGGGTGGAAGTCCAAACCACCTCCACCACTGGAATTAATAGAAGGAGAGGAACATTACGAGGTAGAAAAGGTGTTGGATAGTCGCTTGATGCAAGGAGGGCTCTACTTTTTAGTCAAATGGCAGGGGTATGGATATGAGGAAAATACATGGGTGAAGGAAGAGAACATGAACGCACCCACTAAAATTCAAGAGTTCTACCTACAACACCCAGGAGCACCTCGGAGAATCCGAACAATGGCCTTCGAATCCCTATTATTCCGTGCCATGAGGACGCAGCACTCTAGAAGGGGGGGTGATGTCAGGGGACGACCCTCTCCGAAGCCTGATCCAAGTCCGAAGTGCCATTTCAAACTCCGACCGGCTCCGAGGTTTAATACAGGTCCGAAGTCCTACTTCAAACTCTGATCAACTCCAAGGCTAAGACACCCAGAAACCACCGAGTGGAGACAGGAATGATCTTGAAACATGATAACTAGAACCCGGAGTGAACGCCCGAGCCTTGGACTTAGTACCAGGAAGTTGGCTCTACAAACTCCGATGTATTGATTTGTAAGCTAGTGCACAGACCACTCACATAAAGGGTATAAAAGGGGCTCACCAGCAGCGGGATCCTTAGACTTTCCTCTTTGGATTCCCCCTGCTTAGGTGAGGACTCTACATGTATTTAGGTAGTAGTAAATAATTAAAACCTTTGGATTCCCCCTGCTTAGCTCACCTCCGAGAGGCTGCAAGAGGGTTGCCCTTACAAGTGTACTGCCCAAGGGTAGAACACCTGCTTAGGTTTCCCTTACACTCACTCCTTCCTCTTCCTTTCGTCCTGGGCCCTGTGCTAGGCCATGCCTCCACACTCCTGCCCCTCTTACATACACATTTCACCAGGACCTCCATGTCTTTTGGAGTCCTGGCCTTTTTGGTACCCTCAGTCATGGGTACTATGACATTCTTGGCCATGATAGCCTCCTTAGCAGTAGCCTCAGCCACCCATTGCTCCTTGGCAGCCTGCGCTGCTACCACTGCTTGAGCCGCCCTCGTTGCAGGCTCCTGCTGCTCCACTGCTTGCTTTTTAACCACCTGTGCCACTTCTTCATTAGCCTGTTGTTTCACCTCGGCCACCTTCTTCACAGTTTCCTCATTTGCTACCTGCTTTGCCACAGCAGTGTTATATCCATGATATAACTCCGATACCCCGGACATCCGATATAGGGTGCTACAAAGAATCCTACTCTGAACCAAGTCCGAACCTACCTTGTCACCTCCGAGTCCAACCAGCATCGTTGACCTCAGACCTCAGACATCTTTCCCTTCTCGTTGAACAATAGTCTTATTGTAACACCAGATGTATATTTCTCTTATAACCCATTTTCGTTCACCTTATTGTTCTCTTGACCATTCCTAATTAGTTACAATAAGGACTGCTATGTATAAATACCTCCAGACTTCTGTACTATACCTTAGTTCAAATATTGACTTAGTATTCCCACTCACCCTCTGAACTCTGAACTTATGTTCTCTGAACCTCCGAAATAAAGGACTGATGATCGAGGAGGGTGCAACATACAAGTTGAAGCCAAGTCCTTATGACTCCGAACACCTGACTCGGACCGACTTATGTCAACTTGGACCTGATGCAAACTCGGACTCTAACAGTATATTTGAACTCACACTCCTGATCATCTATGAGACGCAGCAAACGAATCAGAGCCATTCAAACACTTACAATAGCTTCGGTACGCCGCACATCCCTGACCCCAAACTTACCTGCTGCAGAACCCGACGTCCATACACCACCAAACCCTTCACCAGCCCCAGACCCACCATCCGAACACTCATCAAACCCCCTTCTAGAACCCTGAATGCCACCCTCGGATGAGGCTAATAAAGCCAACTTGGCAGAAGCTATCACCATGTTAGCCAAACATCTGTCAGGCTCAAAGAAATCATCAGCTCGAACCAAGATTCGGGACCCTGACCCCTTCGATGGCTCCGATGCCAAGAAGTTACAACCATTCCTGGTGCAGTGCACCTTAAATTTTCGAGACTGCCCTGATGCCTTTGACTCTGACAGTGCCAAAGTAACCTACATACTATTGTATCTAACTGGCACTGCCTTGGACTACTTCAAACCCGGTCTCTCCTCCAAAGAAGACCCTTACTGGCTCTACGATTATCAGGAATTTGTCTCCGAACTCAAAGCCAACTTTGGCCCCCACGATCCAGAAGGAGAGGCCAAAGCTGACCTCGAAGCCCTCCGAATGTGCGACAACCAACGTATCACAAAGTATGTGGTGGAATTCAACAGGCTCACAGTTCGTGTTCAGTAGGGAGACTCCGCACTCCGTCGCCAATACTATAACAGCCTACCCAACAGGATCAAAGACGAAATCACCCACGTAGGAAAACCCGACTCCCTACTACAACTACGATGACGTCCCAGTCGATCGACTCCCATTACTGGGAACGATGCTCCGAGATGTCTTGGGAAGCCTCCACATCCAAAGTCCCTAAACATCCGAATGACAGAAACAGGGCACCTGTTATGGCCCGTACTCTCAATAAACCCATACCAGCCCCCACAACCACCCACACCTTTTCCGGGACTTTTCCGATTGCTCAAAGACTGAATAACCAATTTCCGGATGTCCAACATACATTCCGAGGTTCCGCGATTCCGAACCTCCGAAGACTCCGAAGCCAAGGTTCCGTTACTTTGATAGCCGACGCGCAGGACCATCGCGTACCTCACTCCCTTGTTTTATTGACCCCTTGTACTCCCTTTCTCCTTGTTTTATGACCGGCAAAGATAGTACAAGGATAGTCACATGTATATAGTCTGCCAGTCGACTAGACTGTTCGCTAGTACGAATATCAACTTAGTCCACCCATCTAGTTTCCGATTCATTTCCGGTAAACTCCCGTCCCCTCTCCGAAATTAGGGACAGACGATCGAGGAGGGCGCAACACATAAGTTGAAGCCAAGTCCCTTCGACCTCGAACACCTCAGTGACCGGATCGAACCAATCCGCGACCGACCCTAAGTTCCCGGCGCTTCCGCCCCTGTCCGTAGTCCGTCCGACTCCGTCTTCGGTCCTCGACCCCGTCACGGACTCCATGCCAACCCGGATAAGTCCTTCCGGAAGTACTAGCTAAGCGCCTGACACGCGGACTTAACAGCACCAACAGCTCCGATCCCCAGTACGAGCACCAGACCTCCAAATCCCAGCCAGACCCCAAATAAGACAACCTCGGACATGACCACAAAACTCAGCAAAGACGGCAAGCTCATGCCTCAAGAACGACAATGCCATTTAGACCACAACCTCTGCCTGTTCTGTGGAAGAACTGGTCATGTAGCAAAGGAATGTCCCAAGTCAACCTCCACCGCCGCCAAAGGACGTGCAACCACTATCGTAGAAAGCACGACTGAGGCAACGATCTCCGAAGTAGAAGATACCTCGGAGTCAAAAAATCTCTAAGCAGCCCTTCGACTCCAGCATCAGTTAGGGGCTGCACTGAACCCAATGATGCACCAATGGAGATGAGACTCAACACATCCGCTCTTTCTAGTCCGAACTCTCTGACCATCTGCCTTAACCTTGAAACCACCTATATTGACACACTAATAGACTCAGGATCCACTCATTGCTTCCTGGACTCCAACTACACTACAAAGCATCAACTCCGAACCTACAACATCACTCTGATTCTGCTACGACTCTTCAATGGCTCCTCCAACTCCATGATTCGAAAAGCCATCGACCTCCGCGTTTGCTTCCTGACAGGGGAGCAATACACCATTACGTTCTACGTAACTCCATTGGATTCTAGTTGCTCGGCAGTCCTCGGACACAACTGGCTCACCCGTTACAATCCATTGATTGATTGGGTATTGGGCAGTGGCTCTCCAACCACAACTAATCTCCAGGTACCATCCGAGCCAGCAGCTACAACTCCGCACTCATCCGAAACTCCGTCCCCTCTGAATCCCCAGCTCGTGGCACCCAAGGTTGCCTTAGTAAACGCAGCAGCCTTCTCCCAAATATCGAGAATGGAAGGTACACAAACCTTCCAACTCTTCCTCTCCGACCACCAAGACTCCGAAGAAGGTCCGATAGACCTGAGTAACGTTCCGAGCGAATACCATAAGTTCAAAGACGTTTTTAGCAAAAGTCAGGCCAACACCTTAGCCCCTCACCGACCATATGACCTCAATATCGAACTGGAGGAAGGCACATCACCCCCATTTGGTCTGATCTATTCTCTCTCCGAAAGTGAACTAAAGTCCCTCTGAGAGTTTTTAGATGAGAACATATCCACAGGGTTTATATGACCCTCATGCTCCCCTGGGGGTGCTCCAGTCCTCTTTGCCTGAAAGAAAGATGGATCACTATGCCTATGCGTCGACTTTTGTGGACTAAACAGATAACCAAGAAGGATTGCTACCCACTTCCACGAATCTCCAATCTCCTGGATAGTCTCTGAAAGGCCCGAATATTCACCAAGATAGATCTCCGACATGCATACCACCTGGTATGCATCCGAGAAGGCGACGAATGGAAAACCACCTTCCGCACATGCTATGGATCTTTTGAATGGAGTGTGATGCCCTTTGGACTCACAAACTCCCCAGCCGCCTTCCAGTGATTCATGAACGACGTCTTCTCCGACCTTCTAGACCTCTCCGTACTAGTATACCTAGACGACATCTTGATCTACTCTGACAATCTAGAAGAACATAGAAACCACATCAAAGAAGTCCTCCGATGCCTCCGAATGAACCACCTATATGCCCGAGCAGATAAATGCTTCTTCCACACCGACACCGTGGAGTACCTCGGATACATCCTCTCTCCGAAGGGCCTGACCATGGCCAATGACAAAGTCAATGTCATCCAGGAATGGCCCGAACCCCAAAAGATTAAAGACATTCAGTCTTTCCTCGGATTTGCAAACTTCTACCGACGCTTCATCTTCAACTACTCCGACATCACAGTGCCGCTAACCCATCTGACACGAAAAGATACTCCGTGGAATTTTACTGAGAATTGCAGAACATCCTTCGAGACACTCAAGAAGGCGTTCACTACAGCGCCGATCCTAACGCAGTGGATCCCTGGATCTCAGCTCATTGTCGAGTCTGACGCCTCGGACTACACCCTCGCAGCGATTCTGTCCACCATATCACCAATGGACAACGACATCCACCCAATAGCCTTCCACTCCCGAACCTTCACCCCCCCAGAATTAAACTATGACGTACATGACAAAGAACTACTGGCCATCTTTGAAGCCTTCAAAACCTGGAGACACTACCTAGAAGGTTCAGCAGATCCGATCAACGTCGTCACCGATCACAAGAATTTAGAATATTTCTCAACAACCAAGTTACTCACCCATCAGCAGGTCTGATGGTCCAAATACCTCTTCCAGTTCAACATGGTAATCTGCTTCCAACCTGGTCGCCTCGGTGCTAAACCCGACGCACTGACTAGACGATGGGACGTCTACCCTAAGGAGGGAGGAAGTGACTACACCAAGATCAATCCACACAACCTCCGACCAGTCTTTACAATGGAACAACTTGTATCGTCACTCCAAGCCACCTCCCTGTACTCTCCAGTAATGCGAGCTGCAATGATCATGGATGTAGAACAACTCCATAAGGACATCCGAACCTCACTCTGAGAAGACCCCACAGCCTCGTCCCGAATGGACAACCCCACCGATCAATGGACTATCTCTGAGGACAGACCTCTCCTCCTCGATAAAATAATCTACATCCCCAATCATGGAAACCTCCAACTCCAAGTCCTGCAAGACAAACACGACCACCCAATCTCAGGACACTTCGGTCAGAATTGGACATTGGAACTCATATGAAGAGACTACATCTGGCCTGAGCTCCAAGATTCCGTTAAGTCCTACGTTAAATCTTGCACCACTTGTATGAGGTCTAAGCCACAGAGACATCGTCCTTACAGACTACTCAAACAACTACTGATCCCTGAACAACCATGGAACTCCATCTCCATGGATTTCATAGAGAAACTGCCTACCTCGGACAGCTACGACACTATCCTCATCATTGTAGACCACCTAATGAAGCAATCCCTCTTCATCCCCACCACCGACACAATCACTGCCCCAACCCTCGCCAAACTCTTTGTCCTACATGTGTTCTCAAAACATGGAGTACCATCACATGTTACCTCGGACCGAGGATCCGAGTTCATCTCCTCGTTCTTCCGATCCCTCGGCAAAGCCCTGGACATGAAGCTTCACTTCACATCAGGCTATCATCCCAAAGGGGATGGACAAACTGAATGCATGAAACAAACCCTCGAACAATACCTCCGAGTGGATTGCAACTACCAGCAAAACAACTGGTCCAAACTGCTACCCATCACCAAATTCACGTACAACAACACCCCTAATGCAACGACGGGGATCTCCCCCTTCTATGCCAATAAGGGCTATCATCCGAACATTACCTTCCACCCCGAACACGACCTTGCTTCCTCTCGGGAACATGACTTCGTAGTCGACCTGGAAGACCTGCATCAACAACTCTGAAAGACTATATCCGAAGCTCAGACCCAATACTCAGCCTCCGCAGATCGTCGCCGAGCAGTTCCTCCAAACTTCAAAGTTGGAGACAAAGTCTTCGTTAAGTCCAAGAACATCCGAACTACAAGACCTTCTAAAAAACTAGCAGAGAAGTTTCTAGGTCCCTTTGAAATTATCACACAAGTAGGAACCGTCTCCTTCACCTTGCAACTCCCCAACAGCATGAGGGCCATCCACCCCGTCTTCCACGTCTCCATGCTGGAACCCTCAACTCCGAACACCTTCTCCGAGCACATACTCCCACCCCAACCCCCAGTTGTCATTGATGGAGAACCCGAATATGAAATCTCCGAGATCCTTGACTCGAAGATTGACGGAAGAAGACGCAGGTGCCCCCTCCAGTACCTTGTCCGATGGTCCGGATATGAAGGCACTAAAGACGAAAAGTCCTGGCTACCAGCCAACGAACTTAGCCATGCCTCCGAAGTGGTCTCTGACTTTCACCGAGTGTACCCTGACAAACCAGGCCCCTTGGTAATGTCCTAGACTCCCTCACCTCGGACTTGCACAGTTCACCTTGCCTTTGACTTAGACGTTTTCACTCAATAAGATTCAAAAAAAAAATATATATCTATATATAAAAAACATCCTACTCCGGAGACCCCAGCGCATCCTCCAGGTCCGACTTCTCATCCCCCGGACCCCCCTCATCCTCCTTCCCTTTGTCATCCTCCCTCTCCTTGCCCTTCTCCGTCTCCTTCTCCTTTCCCTTCCCCTTCAGGGTTCCCCTCAGGACATTCCCCCACCGGTCATCAGTATTCTGCGACCAATTAAACCAACGAGCTTGTTCGAGCATTCAGAGCTTGTTCATATGGACCAAAGCATCGGCGATCCTTTTGTTTTCGTCCCCATATCCTGAATGTCCCGCCTAAGCCCACGAATTTCCTCCACCACTTCCTTCAGAGTGGCTCCAGAGTGGGCCAAACCCCGAGATGGCCCCTCAATCACTACCTCCAGCTTCCTCTTCTTTGGCTTCAGACCCACACCATCCTCCGAAGCACCCCTCCCTCTCTTCCCCTTACCATCTGTCTCCTCCTCCTCTTCATTCCTCTCCTTACACTTCACCTTCCGATCTGCACAAATGAAGCATGAGGTCCCTTTCCCCGAAGAAGGCCATACGCAGGGTTCCCCCCGACTGAAGCAATGCTTGCATAACCGACCAGGCTCCACAACCCAGTCAGGCATGTCTTTGGAAGGCTGATAGTACAAGTCGGGACGCAGACTGATCAGCATCCTTCAACTCGATTCGAGTGGACCGAGACCCACCCTGGCACCGTCCGCTCTGGCACTCCTCAGCTGGGAGTTCTCGTAGGCTTTCTGGGCCCAATGTACTCGGAGCGCGTGTTGTTGCTGGAGCATTCGGATGCACTCCTTTTCCCACTCGTTCAGACCCAAGCCTCCCACCTCCACATTCGGAGTTGGCCTCCGAGTGCCTACCCCCGAAGGCCCCCCTTGCTTGAACTCATCCTCTGCTATCGTAGACAGCTCCGAAATGGTCTGGGAACTTTTGATGACCTTCTTTCAAGTCATCTTCTTAGGGACTTTTTTTGGAGTCTCCTCCTTTCAGAGCCTCTTGGCTTCCTCCTCCTTTTGGAGCCTTTCGGCCTCCCTTTTTCGCAGTCTGGTGACCTCCTCCTCCCTAGCTTTCCTCTCGGTCGCCTCTTTGGCCAAACAGGCAGCCTCCTCCTTGGCCTCTCTCTCGGCCTTTTCTTGGGCCTCCTTTTCGGCCCTCTCAGCCTCCTCCTTGGCCTCTCTTCCCACGGTAACTTCCATCACCATTAGGCACCAGGACCTCGAGGCTCGGTCCTAACAGGGGGGCACTTTTATATCCGTGATATAACTCCGATACCCTGGACATCCGATATAGGGTGCTACGAAGAATCCTACTCCGAACCAAGTCCGAACCTACCTTGTCACCTCTGAGTCCAACCAGCATCGTTGACCTCGGACCTTGGACATCTTTCCCTTCTCATCGAACAATAGTCTTATTGTAACACCAGATGTATATTTCTCTTGTAACCCATTTTCGTTCACCTTATTGTTCTCTTGACCATTCCTAATTAGTTACAATAAGGACTGCTATGTATAAATACCTCCAGACTTCTGTACTATACCTTAGTTCAAATATCAACTTAGTATTCCCACTCACCCTCTGAACTCCGAACTTATCTTCTCCGAACCTCCGAAATAAAGGACTGACGATCGAGGAGGGCACAACATACAAGTTGAAGCCAAGTCCTTACGACTCCAAACACCCAACTCGGACCGACTTACATCAACTCGGACCTGATACAAACTCGGACTCTAACAAGCAGCCTCTTCTCCCTTCCGTTTTGCTTAAGCTGCCTCTGCTGCAGCCTCTTCCTCTTTCTTCTTTGCCTCGGCCTTGGCCCTGGCCACCTCCTCATGCTTCCGCTTCCTCTCCACCTTTTTTGCCTTGAGTTCGATGATCCTTGCATTCTCCTTGTCCGTCTCATAGCCCATGCCTTTTTTTCGTTGGTAGGGTTGTGCGATTGGACGATGATGGAGGTTGGGTTTTGGGTGCTAGATCCCAAACCTTCCATGATGTCACATTAGGCATCCCAAACCTTAATTTCAAACTCTGCCTACCAGCTTCATGGGTTCAGCCGCTAAGGGGGAGGTACTGTCAAGCACACATACCAAGTGTCGGGTAACTTGGCAGTGCTGACTAAACAATCAGTCTAATTCCACACGCAAGTGACCAAGCCACTTACAAGCCACTTGGTATGCTGGTCTTGGCTTGGCACATTCATCATCCACATTCCCCATTCCTATCCATCTGTCAGGCACCAGTAATGCCAACAATGCATGGGCCAAGTGCTATTGAAATAGTGCCAACTCCATAATGCTGGTGGGAAGCGGCCAAGTCCTGCAGGCTGGTTAGAGTGGCTTGGCTTCAACATACTCGTGTGTTACACCCTACTTTCCATGCATGCCACTGATTTGGGACAGAAGAGATACCCAGGAGAGTGCCAAGAGTGTCAGCCCAAGTAAAGGACTTTAGACAGGAGGAGGGAGGGCTAAACCTAGTTGATACTCAGAATGAGGAAGTATGTACATGTCAGGGGACTACCGGTTTATTCCCCTTTCCTTCCTTTTATTCCTTTTATCTCCTTTGTTTTCCTTATCCCTTTTACTTGTATTACTTCTTTAATCATTTCTCCATCTTCCCTTTTCATATTTTTACTGTAATCTTTTCTCCTTAATCTTCTTCTGTCTTCTTTGCTGGCTGTGACAGGTAAGGGAGTCCTTTGGTTCTTCTCTTCTGGACCTCCCTACCAGGTAAGCAGCTCGCATGTATCTAGCTACATATCCTTTATATATTTACTTCTGGACCTCCCTACCAGTGTCTGGTAGTGCCTGTGGGTAAACTTAAAGTTCAAGTCCCTGGGTTAGGCCCTGGGTAGGTCATAGG
The DNA here is from genome assembly GCA_003314275.1 of Chroogomphus rutilus. Lineage (NCBI taxonomy): Eukaryota > Fungi > Basidiomycota > Agaricomycetes > Boletales > Gomphidiaceae > Chroogomphus > Chroogomphus rutilus. Next base: position 11,006 of record QLPI01001259.1, read on the forward strand.
GCTGTGGTATTTCCTGCTGTTGATCTCCCAGCAGGTACTGGAATCAATACCTGAGTAGGTTGCCCTTACAGTACATACATGCACTACTTATATAGGTTAAGAAGTAAGATATGGAATAAGGAATGGAGAACAATAAGGTATGCAGAGCATGTGGAAGTATTGTCCACAATGATCAAGAACAGAATAAAGGAATGTAATGAGAATAGAATAATGAAAATAGGATAATAGAAATGTGGCCAAGAATAGGATAATAGAAAGTAACCAAATGTAAAACAATAGGGTCATGGCCGAGGATAAAACAATGACAAAATATCCTAAAGTAGAACAGGCCCAGGAATAAGGAGTTGATAGGGTAGGATTAATGGATAATGAATGAAGAAGGAGTGGATGAGGGATGGGAATGAGGAATGTGGATGGTGAATGTGCCAAGCCAAGACCGACATATCAAGTGACTTGCATGTGGCTTGGTCACTTGTGTGTGGACATAGACTGATTGTGTGGGTAGTAGTGCTGAGTTACTGGATACTCGGTACGTGTTCTTGATACCATCATCTACTCTTCCCTCATCCATTATCCATTAATCCCACCCTGTTTACTTCTTATTTCTTGGCCTGTTTTACCTCGGGACATTTCTTTATTGTTTGATCCTTGGCCATGACCCTATTGTTTTATATTCCATCATTTTCTATTATCTTATTCTTGGTCACATTTCTATTATCTTATTTTCATTGTTCTATTGTTACGATGTGAAGGAATGACATAATCATAATTATATGTAAAATCTCCCAAAGGTGAAACAATGGCAAGGTTCAGGGCAGGGTAAGACTTCAACTTATGTGTTGCGCCCACCAGATCGCACTGGCCCTAATTTCGGAAAAGCAAGACAGAGAATTAGATAGTAGAGAATCAAGGTTGATTATCTGACTGAAGACTGAACTACTGAAGTACAAGATCCTTATACTACTTTCAAATCTACTAGGAGTCGAATAGATTCCTATAATAGAATGAGAAAGCCAAGGATCGTGAAAAGCGAGAATGGAAATATTATGCCCCAAATAATGATCTCCTCCATGACATTGGGGAGTGACGTGTCACTCCAATTCCCAATGGAGTTACCCTAAGGAACATAATAGCAGATCGGATATAAGAGACTGAGCGGAATTGTGAATAAATAAAAGTGGAGCGGAACGTAAATGAAAGGATATTAAACGTAAATGAAGATGGAATGGAATAGCGAGCATATGGAGTGTGATGTAAATGGAATGAATGAATTGACAGGAGCATGTGATGCCAAGACAGATACATGAGGTGTATATAGTCCATGGGCTGAGGGCGTATAGTTGAATAGCGAGCGAGAGTAGAGTTGGGCTGAGTGGGCTGAAATGAATAGTTGGGTATGCCGGCGTACGGTTCCTAACATCTATTCTCATTTATATTCCTTTATTCTATTTTTGATCATTATAGACAATACCTCCACATGCTTTTCATACCTTATTGTTCTCAATGTATTATGCCACCCTGATTCCACATCTTGCTTCTTAACCTATATACAGTGACTTACAAAACTGGTCCAATGTTTGGCACTTTCTACTTGCTCCAAATATTATGAACCAAATAAAAATCTATAAAATCTGAGAATATTCTCACAGATACCCCTGAATCTCAGCTTTCAATTGGTCTCCTCACGTTTATGTAATAATTTTATTGGTTGAGATATTGCAATTTTTTGACAGTGACTCATAGGACCAGTTTTGTTGCTCTTGATCAAAAACTCATTATAATTAATATTTGGTATATCCCCCCTTTGCCTTCAGCATAGCTAAAACCCTCCTAGGAATACTCTCAATCAATCCCTGACACACTGAAGGCTCTATCTTGTCCCAAACTTCCTGTATCCTCTCCCAAAGCTTTATCATCCCTCCTAGTGGCTGATTGTACTCTCTAAGCTTCCTCTTCAGATGACTCCACAGATGCTCAATTGGATTAAGATCTGGAGACTGTGCTGGCCATGAAAGAACCTCAAAAAGGTTATTTGCAAACCATTCCTTGGCCTTTTTGCAGGTATGCTTTGGATCATTATCCTGTTGAAAAATAATGTCAGCAGAAGTTTTACCATAGTGCTCCAGACTGGACTGAAGATCCTCCTCCAAAATCTGGACATAGAGATCCCCATCCATCTGTCAAGTATATGTACCGAGAATCCGGTAACTCGGCGGTACCGACTAAAATACTCCGTTAGTAACTGAGTACAAGTCACTCGACGAGTTGTTCTCGGCTCGACGCATATATCGGTCACATTCCTCATTCCCATCCCACGCCTACTCCTCACCCCTCGGTCCGCCTCACCTCGGGACTTCCTGCCCTTGTGTTATCCTCGGTTGCAGCCCTTGTTTTATAATCGGGCATTTCCTATTGTCCTATCCTCGGTCACATTCTTATTATCCTATCCTTTATTGTTCTATGCCCGTTTACATTCCTTCATTCTAATTTTACTCGTTGTGGACAATGACCGCATGCTCTGCATACCTTGTTGTCCCACATTCCTTATTCCACATGTCGCTTCTTAACCTATATAAGTAGGACATGCATATACATATTTCCTCATTCTGGGTATCGACTAGGCTTAGGCCCTTCTACCTTCTTCTCCTCTGTAAAGTCCTCGACTCGGGCCGGCATCATCAGCATCCTCCCGAGTATCTGTCTGTTGCAAATCCAGTGGCATGCACAGCAAGTAGGGTGCAACACACGAGTACGTTGAAGCCAACGCCACTACTCTTGGCCTGCAGGACTTGGCCATAGTCCGCCCGACCTTTTCGACAACACCCCTCGGCAGTACCGAAGTCCGTCAGTAACCGAAGCTTGACACCATCCTGTCATCAATCTTGACAGCATATCCTGGCCCATCCCATGTCATTGTCAAGTCCACAATACCAAGCTCTGGTTTACTCGGCAATACCAACCAACCGACCCTTATCAATTAAACCCACATGCCAGTAACAAATCGTCCCTCACTAGTATGCAGTCTCGGCTCAGTACATTTGGTACATTATCTGGATCACTCCTCTCATCCCATCCCCTCTATCCTCTACTATTCTCTCATTCCCCATCCATTCCCTTACCCGTTTCCCCTCAGGACATTTATTATCCATTTATTATTCAGTCACAGCCCTATTGTTTTATCTTTGGCTATTTTCTATTATTCTATCCTCACCCACTCTCTCATTATTCTATTCTCAGCCATATTTCATTATTCTATTCTCACCTACATTTCTTATTCTGTTCTTGATTACTGTGGACAATACCTCCACATGATTCTTCACACCTTATTATTCTCCATTCCTTATGCCACCCTATTCCACATCTTGCTTCTTAACCTATATAAGTAGTGAATGTATGTAGATAGTTCCTCACTCTGAATATCAACTTGGTTTACCTCCTCTCATCTTTCCTTCTTTTGTCTAAAGTCCCTTACTTGGGCCAACATTCTCGGCACTCTCCTGGGTCTTTCTTCAGTCCAAATTAATGGCACGCACAATAGAGCAGGGCACAACGCATGAGTACGTTGAAGCCAATCCATCCCAACTGGTCTGCAGGACTTGACCAACTCCTGTCTACAACATTGGCATTATCGAGACTTAACAGTTATTTAGCCCCAAACCATCATAGAATCTCCACCAAATTTTAATGTTCCCTTAACCAGCCTATTACTCAGCCCCTCTCCTGCCTTCTTCCAAGCCTATTTCTTGCCATCTGACCCTAGCCTATTGACCTTTGTCTCATCTGACCACACAACCCTCTTCCAGTCCTCTACAGTCCAATGCTGGTGAGCAACAGCAAAATCTAACCTCTCCTTCCTGTGTCTCTGGGAGAGTATAGGCTGTTTCTTCTTCACCACAGCCTTGAATCCAGCTTCTTTCAGCTTCCTGCACACAGTTTGAGTGGAGAGAGGTGCATTGATGATATTCTGAAGGGTCCTGGTAACTTATACTGCATTTTGAGCTTTTTGAGAGCTGATAAGGTAGACAGCATGTCAAATATTAGCAGGAGAAAGCTTGGATGGGCATCCTCCAACAGCTTATGGGAGGTCAGGGTGGTGCTTAGAGCGAAGTCTGCAGATGGTGGCATGGCCTACACCAGTAGAGAGTTGAATATGATGTAGTGAAAAAGGAGTACACACTTGAGACATTACTGCGTCAGACAATGCCAATAGTACAATATAACCTCCTCTCAATTGTATTTGGTTCTTTTTCCTTGTTCTTTATTGCGCAGTAGATTCTTTGTTGTTTTCTCACAGGTTATTGTTTTCACCATGTATATAACCTACCTAGACTCTGTAGAGCTTCAGTATTCGCCGCTGTAGCTTACATTGTCTTAGGTATTATCTCACATACAGTAGGGGACAAAACCGTTCAAGTGTTTTGAACATTTGTGTTGTACTGTAAATAATGGGAGGATTACATGATCAAAAAATATGACGTAATTAGTGGAGATAGCCCTGCTTCTGAACTTGTGGTCACAATCAAGATGATTACATAACTCTCAATATTCATTGAGATATTAATTATTTAACAAAATGAAGCATTTGAACGGTTTTGTCCCTCACAGTTATTAATGCAATAAATTGTATATACAGGGCTGGAAATCACATGACAAGTCACGTGACATCGTGTGAACCTTTTTATAGTTTGTTTCTGTCCAAACAAAGCCAAACATCCCTTGTTCAGAACCATGAAGCCTCTCTCTGCTGCTAAAGTTAACTCTATCATCCAATTGCTCAAAACTGGTCATTCTAGCCACTACATCTCCTGTTACCTTGGTGTCTCTGTTGGCTCTGTCTCTACCATTCACAGGAAACACTGTCCTGATATACCCAAGGCCACTGGTGGTCGCCCATCCAAGATATCCCCCTCCAACATCCACCATATCGTATCACTCATGCAAAGAGAGAAGATTGAGAATGCAACCCAGGGTACCCAGGTACTCAAAAACATTCTCAATGAACCAGTGACATCCAAGACTGTAAGGAGGAACCTGAAGAAGGCTGGGATGAAGGCAGTTGTAAAGAGAAAGAAGCCACTTCTTAGTGCAAGGTATAGGAAGGCAAGGAGAGAGTTTGCAGAAGCTCATCTGGAGTAGACTCTAGAGGACTGGAAGCATGTTGTCTGGTCAGATGAGACCAAAATCAATCCAGATGAGACCAAAATCAATCGATTGGTGTCAGATAGAAGGAGATGGGTGTACAAAAAGGCTGGAGAGCCTTTGAATGATAGGCTAGTTGAGGGAACACTGAAGTTTGGTGGAGGTTCTGTGATGGTATGGGGTTGTATGTTGTGGGAAGGACCTGGATATGCTGCCAAAATTGATGGAAGGATGGATGGGGAGTTGTACAGGCAGATTTTGGATGATGAGCTTCAGGCTAGCCTAGAGTATTATGGTAAAGATTCTACTGACATTATTTTTCAACAGGATAATGACCCCAAGCACACGTGCAAGAAGGCCACTGAGTGGTTTTCTGACCATGGCTATGAGGTCATGAAGTAGCCAGCTCAGTCCCCTGACCTAAACCCCATTGAACACCTCTGGACTATTGTCAAAAAGTGCTTTTCTGACTATGAACACCCCCCTAGTGGAGTGCATGAGCTATGGGAGAGGATTGGAGTGGAATGGGAGAAGATAGAGCTGGAGGTGTGTCAGAAGTTGATTGAGAGCATGCCTAGAAGGGTGCAGGCAGTGATGAGAGCAAATGGGGGCTTTACCAAGTACTGATATATACCATTTCTTGTTTAAAAAATGTGAGGGACAAAACCGTTCAAATGCATCATTTTTTTAAATAATTAATATCTCAATGAATATTGAGAGTTACATAATCATCTTGATTATGACCACAAGTTCAGAAGCAGGGCTATCTCCACTAATTATGTCATATTTTTTGATTATGTAATCCTCCTGTTATTTACAGTACAACACAAATGTTCAAACACTTGAACGGTTTTGTCCCCTACTGTATATATATTAGTATTCACCGCTGTAGCTTACATCGTCTTAGTTTTTCACAATAGGTTATTGGGCCCCGCCTGATCGCTAATACCTACTCGCTCAACTGACGGTTCAAAAAGCTACCTACTCTCGCTCACACACACTCACTCTCACACGCTCACATACGACCATGTCGAAGCTTGTCTCATCCATTGAAAAGTTCAATGGCACAAACTGGGAGGACTGGTCCTACTTGGTCAGGAGCGCCTTTCGACTTTTACATATACTACGAATCGCTGAAGGATCCGAGACATGCCCAGTGGCATCCGCTACTCCTACTGATGCTGAACTCAGAGCTATAGAGGCCTGGGACCAACGGAACGAAGAAGGACTTGGACTGGTTCAGATCGCTGTCAAGGCATCAATCCGTCAGTCGATCAAAGAGAACGAGACCCTTGCAGAAAACTGGAAACGCCTGACAGACACGTATGGCACACGCACAGGTCTTAACCTCTGGGTCGACATCATAAAATACTTCTCCACCACATTTTCCACCCAGCAACCCCTTACGCAACAAATCGATTGCATGTCTGAGCTCAAATCACGCATCGACACAGCTGGCATGACGATCCCAGACAGCTTGCATGCGATGCTCATTCTTCGAGCCCTACCCTCTACCTATGACGTCGTACAACAAATGATCTTAGCGAACGTCAAAGATTACAAGACACTCACTTCTGACGACATGCGATCCCGCCTTCTCTCTGAAGAATTACGCCAAGGCACTACTATCGGTGTTAACGGGATTCGACCTGGAAAAAAGGCCGCAAGTACTGACTCCTGTAATTAGTGTGGAGGGACCAGACATTGGGAGCGAGATTGTCGAAGAAAACAACGAGGGCTTTCACGAGAAGAGGCTCAGAGCAAGAGGAAAAATGGCAATAAAGCAAAAGGAAAGGGGAAACAGAAAGAGGAGAAGAAGGACTCACCTTCAGTCAATGCAGTTATCCAGGAGATACCTACCAATCCACCTCCTAGTAATGTCCATATAAGTCAAGTTTCAAATAACGACTCGATTGTCTTCTATACTGGATGCGAAACAAGATGGATGTTAGATTCTGGATGCTCAGACCACATCACACATGAAGCCTCAGACTTTACCGAGTATCACCGCCTCACCAGCCCTGAATTCATTCGACTGGCCGATGGCACCACTTGGATCCCCTACCTTGGGAAAGGTACTATTACAGCCACTACCCGCGTCAATGACTCAGAAGGAAAAATCTCACTTCACGATGTGATATATTGCCCAGATCTTGGTGGGAGATTCCTTTCCATACGAAAACTTGGAGACAAAGGAATAGAAACTGTTTTTGCTGGCAACAAAGCAAGCCTTAGTCACAAGGGTAAAAAATGTGCCGAAGGATTGTTACAGGGTCAACAATATTGGCTCACACTTCACATCATGAGCCATCCAGGCATACACTCGGTGTCAAATAATGTCAGCATTGAAGTTTTACATGCCAGGCTTGGACACCTGTCATGGTCTACCCTACGCACACTGAAGGAGACTGACCCAAAGAGTAAACGAGCCCTATCCACCTGCGAAGGATGCCTTCTTGGCAAGTTGACCCATCGAACGTTCAAGCCATCGCATAATCGATGCACAAAACCTTTCGAGCTGATACACATGGACTTAGCAGGACTGATGAAAACCAAATCCATACAAGGAAATTCTTACCACTTCATTATTGTAGATGACTTTACACGTTTCAAGTGGACCTTTTTCTTGCAGACTAAGAATCAGGCTTTTGGACTCTTCAAAACCTTCATCGCCCTCATCTCTACCCAATTTGATGCCGTACTTCACACAGCATGCTCAGATCACGGGGGAGAATTCTTATCAACAGAATTCTCAGATTTCATGGAATCCAAAGGAATCTTACACCAGTTAACAGCCCCACACACACCACAGCAAAATGGCATAGCCGAGCGAGCAAACTGCACTATAGATGGTGCAGCGCGTGCAATGCTCCAATCAGCAGGAATGTCAAATGGCTTCTGGGAATGCGCAGTAGCGACTGCCATCCATGTAAGAAATCGTGCTCCGTCACGTGTTAATGACTATCTTTCCCCATATGAACGATTGTATGGACGAATGCCCGATCTCTCATACCTTCATGTTTTTGGCTGTCCAGCCTACCGACACATCACACAACCGCGACATAAATTTGATCCAATGTCTGAACGACTCGTGTTTGCGGGATACAAAGGTTCCACCAAAGGGTACAAACTATGGAACCCAAAAACTCACACTTTTATTGTATCAACAGATGTTATCTTCGAGGAAAATGTCTTTCCTCTTCGTACCCACACTCCCATTCCATCCCAGCCTTTATCTACACTTCCTCCCTCACCGGACTATGTCAACCTAGCTCCACCCGAGAGCGATGACGAGGACGCACCCTTATTTCCTGCCATTCCCGCACCAACCATACCTGAACAAGCTGCGCTGTCACAGCAGTTGCCACCTGCTCCACCACAGCTCCCACCAACCACAGAACCACTTCGATGATCCACTCGACCCACTCGTGGGATTCAACGAATAGACCCTGCAAATGTCAACCCTGACAGAGACAGAATACAGCAGGGACTACGTCCTTGGGCTTTAAATATCTGGGATAACTCACCCAATGCTTTCCTAGCTGCCACAAAAGTTACACCTGCTGGAGATCCAGCATCCTATGACTATGCGATGCAAACTCCCGAAGCTTACCAGTGGCAGAAGGCTATGGAAGAAAAATTGAATAGCCTTCGAGAAAATGGCACGTGGACCTTGGTCGACCTTCCAGATGGTCGTACTACCGTCAAAAATAGATGGATATATCTGACAAAGCGAGATACAAAGGGGGATATCACTCGCTACAAAGCGCGTCTTGTCGCCAAAGGTTTTACACAAACCGCTGGTCTTGACTACAAAGAAACCTTCGCTCCCGTTACACGACTCGACTCACTGAGATTGCTACTTGCGATAGCAGCTGTCTTCGACTGGGAAGTACACCACATTGATATTAAAACAGCTTACCTCAACGGTCATCTGAACGAGGAAATTTACATGGATCAACCGAGAGGTTTTGAGATCCAGGGGGAAGAAAAGAAGGTATGCCAACTGCACAAAGCCATTTACGGTTTGAAGCAGGCAGGATGTCAATGGCATGAGCACCTGCAGCGCAGCCTCACAGATTTTGGTTGCAAGAAACTCGTCTCTTGTGACGCCTCGATCTTCTTTAAACATCGCGATGGGGGGGAACAAATTACAATTATTCTGGTTTATGTTGATGACATAGCCATCTTCGGCTCACTAATAGATGTCAAGGATGCTAAAAACTTCATTGGCTCGCGGTACAGGTATACAGACCTAGGAGAAATTGAGAATTTTCTCGGCCTCCACATTACTCGTGATCGCTCAAAGAAAACCGTGTCCATAGATCAAACACACTACATCCAGCATATCCTCAACCGTTTTGACATGACAACATGTCATCCAGTCCACACACCTCTAAATCCGGACACCAAACTCATTGCTAACAGGGACAAGACCTCTGACTCATCCCTCACAACCCGATACCAACAACTTGTTGGCTCTTTAATGTACGCAATGCTCGGCACACGCCCAGATATATGTTTTGCAGTAAACCACCTTTCACAATTCGGCACCAACCCAACTCATGACCACCTTCTTGCTGCCCAACGCACTCTGCAATACCTAGCAACCACCCGTTATCATTGTGTAATTTACGGGAAAAACAATTCAACAGAGCTCATCGGGTACAGCGATTCTGACTGGGGAGGCGACCAAGATGATTGCCGATCTACTACCGGCTACACTTTTGTACTGGGAGGTGGTCCTATTGCATGGGCAACACAAAAACAACAGACAGTTGCTTTATCATCTACTGAGGCCAAATATATGGCACTTACCGAGTGCTCTAAACACGCTCAGTGGATAATTTCATTATTGCAACAATTGTTTTTTGAAGTTGACCTTCCCATCGACATTTTTAGCGACTCTACTGACGCACGTGCAATAGCTACCAATAACGTTTTTCATAAATGAACAAAGCACATTAATATTAAGTACCATTTCATCTGGGAAAAGATTAATGAAGGAATCATCTGCGTCAACGAGGTTAATTCCAATGACAATCTGGCCAATCTTTTGACCAAGGCGCTGCCTCGAGGACCACATTCCGATCAGGTTTCACGTCTAGGACTCCTCGATGTCTCGATTGCGGGGGAGTGTAGTGAAAAAGGAGTACACACTCGAGACATTACTGCGTCAGACAATGCCAATAGTACAATATAACCTCCTCTCAATTGTATTTGGTTCTTTTTCCTTGTTCTTTATTGCGCAGTAGATTCTTTGTTGTTTTCTCACAGGTTATTGTTTTTACCATGTATATAACCTACCTAGACTCTGTAGAGCTTCAGTATTCGCCGCTGTAGCTTACATCGTCTTAGTTTTTCACAATATATGAGAGGTGGAATGGCCAGTATCAAGCTGAGAAAGGATATAGTCAACCTGAACAGGAGAGAAGGATTTCATAGTTTGTTGAAGAAGATTGTTATGGTCTATTTGTTCAATGTTGAACTATTTGTGATCACATGACCCAATTATAACTCCAACACAAGTCATGTGACCATACAAACCTAAGTATACTTCTGATTATCACATTTGAAGGCAACAAAACTGGTCCAATAAGTCACTGTCAAAAAATTGCAATATCTCAACCAATAAAAATTATTACATAAACATGAGGAGACCAATTAAAAGCTGAGATGCAGGGGTATCTGTGAGAATATTCTCAGATTTTATAGATTTTTATTTGGTTCATAAAATTTAGAGCAAGTAAAAAGTGCCAAATGTATGTAAGTAGCATATGTATGTAGATAGTTCCCTGTTCTGAATATCAACTAGGTTTACACCTTCCTGTCTTTCCTTCTCCCATCTGGAGTCCCTTACTTGGGCCAATACTCTCAGCACTCTCCCAGGTATCTCATCTGTCCCAAATCAGTGGCACACACAGAAAGTAGGGTACAATGCATGAGTATATTGAAGCCAAGCCACTCCAATCGGTCTGCAGGACTTGGCCGATTCCCGCCAGCATCGTGAAGTCGGCACTATTACAATAGCACTCGGCCCACACAATGTCGGCATCCTCAGTGCCTAACAGTAGTCTGACTGTCAAAAAAATTTGGTCACAAAATTTTTGCTGACATAATCACCTATATAAGGAAATATTCTATATATAGAAAGTCATTCCCACCGGTCATAGTGACAGTCGGGGGTGTCTGTTGCTGTCAAAAATCTACTAGGAGGTGCCTAAACTCAAGAGAAGCTGGACAGTGTCTAACCTTGGGACTGTCAAGTCCACGATACCATGCTCTGATTTACTCGGCAGTACCGACCAACCAACCCTTACCCATATCATCCCTCACCAGTGTGTGGCCTCAGCTCGGTACATTCAGTTCATCTGTTATAGCCCATGCCTTCAACAACCCACACTAACCCCCACAACCACCCTCCCCTATTCCGAGACCTTTCCGACCGGAAGGACGAAGGATTGTTTTCCATAATCTCTGTCCCCGACAAGTCCGACCGAGAATCCGCGTTCCCGCTCCCGTTTCCGTCATGACCGAGACACCATCCCCGAGTCCGTCTCCGACCGAAGACTCAATACTTTGATAACCGACGCGCAGGACCATCGCGTACCTCACTCCCTTGTTCTCTCTTTTATATCGACCCCTTGTACTCTCCTTTCCCTTGTTTTATGACCGGCAAAGATAGTACAAGGATAGTCACATGTATATAGTCTGCCAGTCGACTGGACTGTTCGCTAGTACGAAAATCAACTTAGTCCACCCACCTAGTTTCCGATTCATTTCTGGTAAACTCCCGTCCCCTCTCCGAAATTAGGGACAGACGATCGAGGAGGGCGCAACACATAAGTTGAAGCCAAGTCCCTTCGACCTCGAACACCTCAGTGACCGGATAGAACTAATCCGCGACCGACCCTAAGTTCCCGGCGCTTCCGCCCCCGCCCGTAGTCCGTCCGACTCCGCCTTCGGTCCTCGGCCCCGTCACGGACTCCACGCCAATCCGGATAAGTCCTTTCGGAAGTACTAGCTAAGCGCCTGACACGTGGACTTAACATCATCATTTGGTTCATTATCCCTATCCCACCCTCCTATTCTTCATTATTCTTTTATTCCCTGTCCTTCCCCTTGCCTGTTTACCCTCGGGACATTCACTCTTTGTTGTCACTCGGCAGTGGCCCTATTGTTTTATGTTCGGCCACCCTCTATTGTTCTATTTTCACTCACTCTTTTATTCTCGGTCATAGTTCATTGTTCTATTCTTGCCCACATTCCTTATTCTATTTCTGATCATTGTGGACAATACCTCCACATGATTCTTCATACCTTATTGTTCTCCATTCCTTGTGCCACCCTGTTCCACATCTCACTTCTTAACCTATATAAGTAGTGAATGTATGTAGATGGTTCTTCGTTCTGGAAATCAACTAGGTTTACACCTTCTTGTCCTCCCTCCTCCTGTCTAAAGTCCTTTACCTGGGCTGACACTCTCAGCACCCTCCCAGGTATCCCTCTGTCCTAAATCGGTGGCATGCATGGGAAGTAGGATGCAATGCACGAGCACGTTGAAGCTATGCCACTATTCCCAGCCTGCAGGACTTGGCCATTACCCGTCCAACCCTTCGGCTTTCCCGAGGCCTGACAGTGACCCATGCCATCAAGGTTTAACCCTTCAATCTTTTCAGGAAGGATTGTTGACAAGAATTTCCCTACAGAAGTAGAAAATTGTGCAACCTGATTCAGATAGGGAGGGAGCCCAGTATGTCATATATTTCTATGATTTTGAAAATTAAATTGAATTTTATATTAGATACATAATCCAAAACTTCCAAATATGCAAACAGTTTTGTTGCTTACTGTATGTGTAACTCATAGCTA